>JAAAKO020061723.1:0-10201 GCA_010015015.2 Bolitophila cinerea | reverse complement strand
TGGGCAACCAAAAAAGTGTTAGTTGACGCGTAGGTGTAAACATGTTTTAAATTGTCGTAGACAACAGTTGACAATCAAAATAAAGTAGACTTCATATTCTTTTTTTTGATTTTTGTTGACTACATTGTTTGATTTGGTCAAATAGTAAAAAAAAATTGGAATGCTACTGTGTAGTTAACGAATAATTATGTCAACTTATTTATAATAGGTTTAACAAAATGGTCAAAGCGTTGAAAAATATTGCGTTGATCAACGTTATCAACTGTTGACAAACCGATGTTATAGTCAACTAAGTCAACAATAATATAAATAGTCACGCATTGACTTCAGTAGACAACAGTTTACTGCGCTCAAGTTTACTTTGAGTCAATTTGATTAATCGCTGCATAAGTTTATATAATTATATTTACTTTGCGAGCAAATTATTCACCAAAATATAAGTATATACTGTTGTTTTTTCTTTGTCTATGTGTTGCAGTTGAGATTGCTGCACTGTTTCTGTGCCTATGTTTTAATTATTTTTTTTATTATATTTTATCGTAATGCTGGTAGATAGACAATATTTTTGGTCTTTCCATTTGGTGCAAAAATTAACATTCATTTAAAGCGTTTTATGAGAAAACATTGATTTTCCAAATTTAATCCAGCAACACGCTTAGCGATTGTCTTTGGGTTTTGTTGTTTGGTGATCGTGATTCCAAAGGCAAGGTGCAGTGGAAAATGCAGTCACTTAAAATCGAAGGGCAAATCTGTAGGAATCATAGGAATGTGCGGAATCAGCACATCTTCTCCTTTAAATTTATTTTTTAGTTTTATTAATAAAAGTCTGGGCCCTACCCACTACTCTGCAATTCGATTTAAACGGACGTTCGATACGAAAGTGATTTGCGAAACTAAAGTAAAAACGTACTCTGTACTCTGTAATGCAAACGGACGCAGATTCGAATCGCTATATTACAACAACGACTCGGCGCACAATTTCTTCGCTGCATAGCGCTACATTTGACAGTAGTCACGGCGCGGCGCAGCATTCAAATTCTATCGCATACAAAGGATTTGTGAATTTGTGTTTTTATATTGGAAATGGTTTTTGTATTGTATGAATTTACATGTATCGGAAATAAAGGATAAATATTATTTGTTTGATGCGCCGATTTTTTATTGAGCCGGCAAATAACTAATTTGATAATTCTCACTCTAAATCAGATAATCATCTAAATCATTTAGTTCTATAGAATTGTGAGGTTTTTTATACATTTTTTGAATACACATTTTGTATTTTTGCATAAAAATAGTAATTAATACAAGTTTATGTTGGTTTAAAATTTAACATGTACTTTGTACTAGTATTTAAATGTTAAGACTGTATGACTTGTAATTAAACTGTGGTTAAAATTATACATAATATTGTTTTATATTTATTACACACAATGTTTAATTCTCAAGAACATAAACAAGCACATAAAATACAACAATTACATCGTTTCAATAGATAGTATGGTCAAACAAAATTCACAATGTGTAACCGCGTAAACTAATGAAGTAAACATATATAACTATACAATCACAGATTTTATTATGTCTGGATAAACTATGATTATGTCGGCATAACTTTTATAAAAAAGTTAAGATTTTATAAAAAGAAATTTTAAGAAATGAATACAAAACAAATGCATTAGCGTGACTATATAAAAAAAAATATATATTTGAAAAAAAAACACTAACATTTTAGATTTTGAAACAAACTAAATAAACTCAATTATTTGATTTTAGATTTTTCACACAGCATATTATAATTACGGTGATTTTATGACTGGCAGACGACCGGATGTCTCCAATTTATAATTACAAAATATTTTCAAATATCCTTATATTTGACATGTGAGCTTTTTTTGAGCAAACTATCTAATTATAATCTATCGAAACAATGTAAATTGTTGTATTTTCTGTGCTCTCTTATGTCCATGAAAATTAAAGATTGTGTATTATAAAAATTAAATATTATAGTGTATAATTTTAACCACAGTTTAATTGCAAGTCAGACAGTCTTAAATGAGTATGTTTATTGTTTTTCACTATAAAAACCAAATAGCAATAATACTATAGAGTAGAAGTAAAACCACATCTATCTTTCCTACAACGTCGAAATTGGCCAAAATAATTACAATACCTAAAAATTCCTGACCTAAAGAATGTAAAGAATGTATCGACCTATTAGTTTACTTTCTGTGTCATCAAAAATCCTGAAACATATGATGCATGAAATAAATTTGAAAGCAAGCACAACTTATTAATAGATTTGCAGTCTGGTTTTCGACCCAAACATAGCACAACCACAGCTCTACTTCATGTCACTGATGACATTAGAAGAATCATTGACACAAATATTTGCGCGTTCCTTAGGTGCTAGATTTCTCAAAAGCGTTTGATACTATAAGTCACCCCATTCTTTGCAAGAAGCTACAAACATTTTTGAAATTCTCAACAATAGCTGTTACGTTTATAGAAAGCCATCTGAGTGATCGATTGCAATGTGTCGATATTGCTAGTGAAAATTCTGAATTCCTTTAATTAACAACCGGAGTTCTGGATCTGTCCTTGGTCCTCTTCTATTTTCCCTATTTATTATTGACCTTACACTTAGCCTCCGTCCATATATTAAAATGCATCTATTTGCTGATAACGTACAAATGTATTACAAATTCCATCCCAATGATATCCTGAATTGTTTCTCAAGCATCGACAATGATTTAATAAATATTGAGTCATGGTGTACTAGTAGTAATTTTCTCATAATTTCTAATATGTCCCAATTTATTGTATTATAGCCCCCTCGTCTACATTTTGTGTCAATTCTATCTCTAACTATCAAAAGTAAGGTTCTAGTGTGTGACCTAGGTTTAATCGTTGATTATAAACTATCTTTTATTGCACATGTATCTCATGTATTATCTAAAATTACTGGTGGACTACGTACTACGTAGTCTGTGGCTGCATAGTCATCAATTTTCGATTGGAACCAAGTAACACCTAGTTCGAACCCTTCTTATTCCTCACTTAACTTACTGTATTGTATGTATTGGTCAGCCTTACTCTTTTGTTAGTAAAATACCTAAACGTGCTGTTAACGTATTATGTACTCGTTTTGTATTCAAAATAAAAAATATGACCTTATAATAGGTCATTATCGATATCGTCATGTTATAAAATTGCATTCCTGTCTATTTATTATAAATATTTTAGTTTCTAATTCCCCAGCGTATATTGGAAATAAACTGTACTTGTTATTTTCTGCTAGAAATGTGAAACTACGCATTCCAATTCATTCTTCATACAAAAAAGAAGGCGTAATCGTTTTTTTGTATGAAGAAGGCGTTATGACGCCATTTGTGCAATCGGGCCTTACTACTGTGCATTCCTCCTTCTTTATTTTCGGAGTAATTGCGTGGAATAAACTTCCTATTATGTTAAAGAGAATTGTCGGTAGGAATGCATTCCGGAAATTCTGCGAAGAGCACTTTACAAACATGCAAAGATGATGAGCGTGATGAGCAAAATGATGACCGGCCGTTTTTTTTCTATTTGAAGATAAATAAATAATAATAACAATAAAAACTAGATAGAAAAAACATAATTGCTGGCCAGGCCCATTATGACTTTGAATACAAAAATGTTTTTTGAATTCACCTTAAATCATTACAAGACTTTATTGTAATCCTACCTAAGTGTATTCCAAGTAACCTGCTAGGCCTGGCCAGGCCCAGCACTGTTCGCGATATAATTTGTATTGCCAAACGATAATTATGAATATTTTAGAATATGTATAAACACATTTGTAGTATATATGATTGTATGTGTGTATACATATAATTTTTGATAATGTTCAGTTAGTTAATACCGTTAAAGTCAAATTTGTCAAGGACGAATCTGTGTCAGCCTGAGTTTACATTTCAAAGTGGCAACATCGTTTGAGATTTTGTTTTAAAATGTTGTAACAAAAGATTATTTGCTCAATAATGGGGATAGCGATGCGTCAGATGTCGATATCCAATTTAAAATTAGATTAAACTGTGGTAAGACTGATGATGAAATGATGTCTGTTGAAAAAGTTGAATAAACAACGGCTGATTATTTTGATTTTGAAGATCAATCTTTTGTTTTCCGAGGACGTGACTCATCACGGGACAAAAACCATAACGTAGCCGAGATCAAACGAATGTTTTCCCTTAAGCAATTGCTGCTGCTGCAACTGTAGAAATATTTGCTGCTGGTCATAACTATACGGCAGAGGACGAGGACTTTTAGGGGTAAGGGTTTACCAGCAACTTGCCGTATTCGCGCAGCTAATTTGCTAGCTGTAGCCCAAGAAGGACCCAAAGCTCGCCTCATTGAGAGTTGCGGACCCTATTGTTATATTTCATGCCATTTTTTTGCTGAAGATTGTCGACATCATTTGGTAAGAATCCGAAAAGCAAAAGAAAAAAAACTTTTGTGGAACGAAAGCCACCCGAATTCCAAACCAAAGTCATAAAAACTGGTTTAAGAGAATGAAATGTATGATGGCGTTGATTTGCTGTTGTTTGCCACCATAAACCACACATGAATGATTATGGAAGTTGTTCACACAGACGCAATATCAACGATAATATACATTCAAGCTAACACGCAAAAGCAATCAAAGACAAAGAAAATACGAAATATCATAGTAAACGGTACGAAAAATAGAATTGATGACGTCTAGGTCAACCAAGGAGAACTACGAGTTGCTTACTTATTTGCTCTTGTAAAATTATATTGTCAAAAAACTAAATAAAATGTAAATATAAAAACATACAGTCCACTGGATAATAGCTATTCGGAACAGATGTATATAATATATACCTAAAATTAAAAAAAAACAGGTTTTTATTACAATTTTAGTATTTTAAACACCTTTTCATAACTATACACTCAAGTTCACGCATTATACACACATATAAGAAACGTAAAACAACAATGAAGCTTTGTGCAGTTCACCTGCCTTTACAATGACCTACCTCTTTATACATAATTTCTGTAATTAAGCTTGGGCCTTACCAGGCCCAGTCGTCTAACTTATAGCGTATCATAAACAGCTACCCATCCTAGGGTTAAAACCACGACGATTTAAATCACAACGTATTAGGCTAACAACGTTATATAGATCACGACTATTTAGACTACAACGGTATAGTCACATTGATTTTTTTAACGACTTTATTCGCCACGACGTTTTAGACATGATGTTATAGACCACGACGATTTAGTATAGAACATTTGATTGCACTCCGTTGGAGAATCTGTGATGCAGAATTGTAGTTCTTCTTTTAACCGTATCAATGATACTGTGGGTTTGATATAATAAAATAATCATTTTTTTCCAACAAACCTTAGTAAAACCTTCGACGTTATTGACTTGAACTCAAACTGCATGTCACAAGCAGGAAATACTTTGGGAGTATTTTGGAGACATTCGGGAGTGTAGACCCGAGGCACGGGCCTAAATACCGTCTCGCAGGGAGCGTGACCTAATAGCTGGTGGTCGCACGTGGCACGGAGCCAAGATAGTGGACCACAGCCGCGTGGTCGGATGGCGGGCATGGGGACATGTCACCCCTAGGAAATTTTGTTTTCAATTAGAAATATTACATAAACCATGTATCCATTTTTTATTTTATATATAATTTAATTTCTTCGTTTATGGTTCTGGGTTTATATCAATATCTTCAAGTGCCAACGGCACTAGGTCCGAATTCTGGCACTGCTTCTTACATAATTTATATTTGTCTCTAAATAAATTTAATTATTAAAAAAAAATTGCCAGAGGTTTAGCCTAAAACGTAAAATTAACCAGAGACATGATACAAATAGTTTGCGGCGGTTTCGGCGACCACACTTCGGCGCGCACATTTCGGCGCGCACACTTCGACGCGTACACATCGGGCGAACATGCTTTAGTGAGCCAGTGCGCGTGTGTGAGTTTTTCTGGGATATTATACAAAATCTTCGCGACAAAAACAAAATCGAATAATCACCTTAATCAAAAAAAAACATGGCCGCATCACATTTTTGCTTTACAATAACAACCCTATAAAAAGGCGGATTCTGGGAAGTAGAATAGTACTCTATGACCAAAACCATTTTATGGAAGGAAACCCATGGCATCACATTTTTGATTTACAGTAACAAATAAAAGGCGGATTCTGGGAAGTAGAATAGTACTCCATGACCAAAACCCTTTTTTTCTATACTTCAAAAATCTAAACTATACTTCTATAATATATTTAAAAAAAATAAAATCTAATTTACTAGGAAACTCTAGGAAACTCTCTATAATATGCTGTACTTCAAAACTGCACCGTAACCAAAAAAACCCTAAACCTTAATGGGATTTTTCCGTTTTGGGTTTAGGGCTACATCCTCTAAAACAAAATCTGGGATTTTTCTAGATTTTGTATTGTTTAAGATTTTTTTCAAGATTTTTTTATAAAGATTTATTGTTATTTCAAGATTTTGACATGTAAGATTACGGTCCGCTACCATGAAATAATTATCTAGTTATAACAAATCGTTTTTTTTTTGAAAATAAATTGTTTGTTTCAAGGACAACTGAGTTGGTTTCTTGTTAATGCATGTAAACGTTTTCCGCCTTGAAATCGGTTGTCGGGAAGTATATCTATTTGCTTATTAAAATAAAATAAAAAATATATACATTTGGGACACCCTTTCAAATAATTTTCTACGTAAACCAAAAATGTCAAGGTGGCCATTTTTTTCTTCTTTTAATTACTATCTTTAAAAAAAAAATTCGAATATCGTAATAGGCAATTTGGAATAAATATAAGCAAATTCGCAAAAAAATCTGGGATGTTTTTTTTTTTGTGTTTCAATATTCATTTCCCGTCGGTTTAGGAGAGATCACATAGAGAGAGATTCATATAATGAAGACGGTTTCTTCTGATGGCATATAGCAAAATTACTTAACGGTTTTTTTACTTTTGAAGCTTCTTTTCCAGTTCGCTGTTGTTGATGTCCAGATATTCTGAATTCTGAGCGTCCATTGGAGCTTTTTTATCTTTATATTGTTCTCTGCAAACTTGCTTTGCACCAGACGGGCGCGGCCTCAGTTCCCTTTAACCGACTATTGGGCTTAAATTCACGACGAATGCTTTAGTAATCAAATCACTATTATTTATGCATTATATTACAATCTTAATTACATACACACGTGTATTGTAATAAAATAATAAATGTTCTAATCAATTTCTCAATCAGGCAGCCGGCAAACGTTAAACTCAAACATATTATATAATACATAGGTAATTACTAAATATCCTCAATGAAGGCACACACACGCACATCGATCGTATACAATTGCGCATTAATTTTATGATTTCCAAATTGATAATGCATCGATTACAGGTGAAACAGAGTTTGTGTATGATGGTAAACATGTTTATTCTACGAGTTTGATTCGACTTGTTGCAGAGTCCAGAGTTTATGTGTGTTTGTGTGTGTGTGTGTTCAAATAAAGCACATTGTATTTGTGTATGTGTGAGTTCGCACGTTTAGTTCAATTAGCAGATGTTATCGTACACCTGTGCATACGTAATTAGCAAACAGCCGAGAGGTGCCCGTTGCGCACCGTTTACCGCCCGTTGCGTATAGCATGTATGTTTCTGTTATAATATATGGCTTAAGAATAAAGCAGTAAAAATGCTTATGCGAATACATTCATTGTTTTTTTGGTTTTCTGTTTTGTATTTGCCTTTCTCAAATATGTTGAGTCTGTTAATTTTCCCATATACGAATTAAGTCAGACGTTGACAGAGTGTCAATTTGAAATTTGATCGTAAAGATTACAGAATAAAGTTTTGTAATTGGAGATTTGATATTTATTTATAACTAGCTAAGCTTGGCGCACGCTTCTCAATAAATAAAACATAGCTTAAATAAGAAAATTATTTGATAGGAAATTAAAATATTTTTTATTAAATTTAATATCAATGTCTTATTGTAATGCGATTAACAATATAATACAATGCTAGTGGATAAACAATATTTTTGGTCTTTCAATTTTGTGCAAAACTGAACCATTTTTTTGGCGCTTTATGAGAAATACATGGATCGATTGTCATTAGGCTTAATGGATTTCAAATACAAGGCGCAAATTATTATTGCATCTATCACGTTTAGCATTAGTTTTTTAACGGAAAGTCTTGTTCCTTTGTATAATTTCGTTGGGGTTAAATTCCAAAGGAGCATTATTGGTAAGGGGATTTACAGTTAATTTTATATGGTTTTAGTCGTCATCGTACATGAATAAAATTATATAAATTGCCATATCGTGGTGGCAGGTCTTAAGGTACGCTCAAGGTTGTGTCACCATTAATTTGGCAGAGTAGATTCAGATGGAACATTCCTGACTTACACTGGTCTGGCTCTGAGCACAGAATATCATAAGGACATGTGCCAACCATTGTTAAAAATATGATATCACTAATTCTAATCCTAACATTGATAACGACTTTGAGTTCGGACCCATAACATGGAAAATTTAAGCAATGCAATTAGAGTAGAGGAGGATGCACCCTTCCATCGGAGCATGAGAACGGCGAGATCGCCGATGAAAGCCACTACGGAGATAGATTTCGACAAGCAAGTGCTAGAAATCGCAGAAGGAATTTCGAAAGAAACGAACTCGGAAAAACTAGGGAAGGAGAAAATGTCCCTAGTTGACATGCTTAAAAACGTTACCACGAGATCCATCCATCAGCCGATGAGGGATACCATCGCAAACATTAGGGTTTTCTACACGGAGGTAGCAACACAAATGTGTGACAAAAGAGCTGCAGAGCTGCTCAAAGAAAGAAGAAAAGGATGACGCCAAGTGGTACAGAGACCCAAACCCCAAACGGAGTACGCCTATGACTGACAACAACCATGAAGAGACCCCAGGAGGAGGACTGGAAGACAGATACCCGCAAGAAAACAAGTAAAAAATAAAAGCCACAAAGAAAGCGAACAAGAGGGACTAGGCCGGATGCCAATATCATAGGCGTGATAGGATATCAAGCAGATATTTTGCGTAGTATCAAGACTGATACAAGTCTAGCAAAGTTAGGAGCAATCGTGACCCGAAAAAGAAGAACCTAGAAGGAACCTAGGATGAAATAAGCGCGGCAATCAAAGCCCAGCTGTGCCTAGAAGAATTTCCAGGCGATGCATTTCGGCTAAGGAAAGCGTATGGCGGAACACAGATTGTAACGATCAATCTTAAATCTACCTTGAGAAGTTGCCAAAAAGATGATTGGATTATTCAAAATAAAGATCGGATGGACAGTGTGTAATATCCGGGAAATAAACTTTTAAACAATTGCTTCAAATGCCTGGAGTTTGGACATATTTCCACACAGTGTTTGAACCAAAAAGATCGCTTTAAACTCTGCAGAAGATGCGGTAAGGCAAACCACATTATTAAGGATTGCGTAGCAAATCAATTTTGCATCTCCAAAAGTGTTTACATAACGGAGAATGTAGATAGTGTCAGTTCTGTGTTTTTACCTCGTTTTTTGGAACACTCTGACTCCGTTGACATAGGATCCATACAATTCAGCATCGAAGATGTTACTTATTCACTTACTAATTCACTTTGAATTATTGTTAGCAAAGAAAGAGTTCCTGATGATATAGCACCTCTGATGCTGCAAAAATTAGGTAAGCGGTTCCACTTCTCTGCATATTTAAATGCTCTCTTGCGACAGGGAGCCGATGGAATTGTCATGTATTACACCAATTTTTAAATCAGGATCTAGAAGCGATGTTTCCAACTATCGTGGTGTGGCGATACTTCCAACTATTGCAAAGTTTTTTGAACATATGATGTGCGATGATATAACGGAAAAACTGAGAAGATCTATCTATCACTATCTCAGCATGTTTTCATGGCTAGACCTTCTACATCTACGAATCTGGTTGAGTTTTCGAATCATGCTATCGGTGTGATTGAGTCTGGTGCACAGTTGGATGTATTGTATTGTATTGGAAAGCTTTTGACAGATTGCGTCATAGTAATTTGAATTAGGTATTCATTCATCTATACTCACTTGGATTCAGTCCTACCTGTCTGATCGCAAGCAATACGTTCGGATTCGTGGTGAACGTTCTGAATTGTTTAATGTGG
>JAAAKO020061722.1:0-24723 GCA_010015015.2 Bolitophila cinerea | reverse complement strand
ACATAAATAAATAATAATTATTTAAATTTTATTTTATTTAAAACAAAATCATTTTTAAGTAATATTTTTAGTTTAGTGAATGTTTTTTTTATACCAAGTTGACTTATAAAAACTGCTGGAATTTTAAATTTACATAATAATATCACTCATCGTTTGTGTTACTTAAATTTTTTATTTTATTTTAGAACCATCATAATTTTACATGTAAATGAAAAAAAATAGTAATAGAAATTCGAAATCACAAAATGTATACTCTCGAATTATGTAATATGTATAATGTACCCAACCCCGAGTAAAATTGTTAAATATACCTATTTAAACGAAACCACGCTTATAGTTCGCTAGAAATTCACACGGTACGAACGTACAAGTACATGTAACTTGGTGCTACAGGGTAATCCTTGTCTTGGGGAGCATAATGGTCCAATGAACGTATAGTGAGGACATTGCTGCTGACACCAAACATTTAAACATCCCCGCCCAAAACATTGCGTTTCGAGCGGAATTTTTGTATGGCTCCTTTACTTTACAAGGAGCTTCCTATTTTTTTAATCTTAATACTAAATTATTTAATTGATTTAAATTCGTTTTATAAATCCAGTTTGTGTTTTTGTTTCAGACTTATTGGACCATCGCGAAACACCTATACTGACATTCTAGCGACATTACAAATAATCCAGAGACGATACCCAACAACAACAGCGATTTCCTCCTGATGGTTTAACAAATTCTAAAGTAGCTAAGCTGTTATTTGTACACGTGCCCAATTTATACATACACACACTCGTATTTATATTTATACCCCTGTTTGTGTGATATCCCATTTTTCTATTGTGTACTAAGCGTTACAATCTTAAGTGATTTTTAAGTGATATATTTTTTAGTTAAATTAGTTTTTTATTTATATTTTTTATGAAGTACATTGCAACAAAATGTATAAATTATATTATAAAATATTTTAATTTTGCCGATTTGTTTTTTATTTTGATAAATATTACGCAAATACACAAAAGCGATTGATCTGTACAACAATATAACATAAATATAAGTATGAGGTTTTTTGTATTTTCAGCATACCCATAATATAATATAGAACATAGTATACAAATAAAGCCATTATCTGAATACATATTAAAAAACGTGAGTTCCGTCTTTCAACAATTCTTTACAATTCGCAAGAGAATTTATAATATTTTTGCTGAGGCCGGCCAGAAAGCGTTGGCTTTTAATTGTGATGCTATCATTATCAACTACGGTCAGAGGTCATGCGCATACGATAACGTTTGACACTGACTCGTAAGGCTGATTTTGACGCGGTATTTGTGTGCATATATTCGCTGTTGGGTTCATCTTTACAGTCATGAAACTGAATGTGTTGTTTGTTTTATCGTCTCAATTGGGGTCTAGATTAGAATAGATCTAGTAAACTCTGGCTTCATATCATTCGGATTGTTAATAATAATATTTCTTCTACACAGTATAGCAGAGTGTATAAAGTGCTGGCACAAGGAAATTTAGATCTAGTTTAGAGTTTTCTAGATGACTAACTGTGCGGTGATTTTAGGGTGTCTTTGTTTAGCATTGTGTGTGCTAAACAGGACGAATGCCTGCGAACAAGCGCCCAGCGATGCTGGTCCAAAGATCCCAGGCGATAATGGGTATCGTATTATTATCGGTGACGGTCCCACGGAGTATGTACCAGGAAAAACCTACAATCGTAAGTCACAAATTTATACATGCAATTGAATAATTTAAAAATTATTTCTGACATTGATCAATCTTACAGTTTTCCTGTTGGGAGCTCGTACCCATGACAAATTGCAGCAGTTCACACAATTTATGCTGAGTGCAAAGGCATCGTCTGGACCGACAAAGAGTTCGGCTACCTTGTCCGCAGCCAATCCACGACGCGTTGGCCGCTTTCAGTTGTTTAGCGATGCTCTAACAAAATTCAACGAGAACTGTGTTAACACCATTTCGGAAGCAGACGATTTGGCCAAGAGTGAAGTACAGGTTATGTGGGTCGCACCGGTTGCAGGTTCTGGATGTGTCGCTCTGTCCGCCATGGTGTCCGAAAATCCGAACGTCTGGTTTGCGAACGACGGTGAACTTACGAAAATCATTTGCGAAGGAGCCCCGAAACGTGTGGCCGATACCACCGAATGTTGTGCCTGTGATGAAGCAAAATACAGTGTAAGTTAAAATAAAAAATCTTAAATTAACACATTGCTAATTTTACACGTTTTTATGTAGTTTGTGTTTGAAGGAATCTGGTCAAACGAAACCCATCCGCGAGACTACCCGTTTGCCATTTGGCTGACCCATTTCTCGGATGTCATAGGAGCATCGCACGATTCGAATTTCTCATTCTGGGGTGAAAACCATATTGCCACTGATGGTTTCCGTTCGTTGGCCGAATGGGGTTCTGTACGACTAATGGAAACTGAACTACGTGCCAAAGGACCACGTCTTCGAACTCTTATCAAGGCCAACGGTCTTTGGTTTCCGTATGTAAATACAAACACCTCTTCGAGTTTCCGTGTCGATCGGGTACATCACAAACTATCGTTGGCCTCAATGTTTGGTCCATCGCCTGACTGGGTGGTTGGCGTAAACGGTTTGAATTTGTGCCAAAAAGACTGTACATGGAAAGAGTCTCTGGATATTGATTTGCATCCTTGGGATGCTGGCACCGATAATGGTATCTCGTATATGTCTCCAAATTCCGAGACTCAACCACGTGAGCGCATGTACAAGATCACAACGATGTACCCAGAGGATCCACGGCAGCCATTCTACAATACGCAGACCAAAGTGATGACACCAATGGCTAAACTATACATTCGTCGTGAAAAAGTTGTACCGCGTAACTGTGACTCTGAGATTTTGCAGTCACAGGTGTTGGATGTGTCCGAAAACACCGAAGAAGGTGTATCAAGGAGTAAGAGAAGATTGTAGGAAGTTGTAATATTAAATAATCTAGCTATTTTATTTTAGGAGAATGCGATGTGAGTGAGTTCACGCAATGGACGCCATGTTCTGTGACCTGTGGCAAAGGAATTCGCATGCGAACTCGCCAGTACATTACCAGCGAGTTGGCCGGTGTTTCTGGATGTAATCGACAGCTGATAAACAAGGAAATGTGTGTGGCTGATGTACCAGAATGCGAGTTAGTTGTACCCTATGAATTTACGTAAAAAAAAAACAAATATTGTAATACCGTATTTTTCTTTGCAGAGGCCAAGAAGAGGATGAACCCGAGGAAAATCTTGCACAGAGTGTCGCTAATGTTGACGATGCTGGCGAAGGTGTGGGCGTATGCAAAACAACAAAATGGGCCGATTGGTCTCCGTGTTCGGCAACTTGCGGTATCGGCATCTCGATGCGAACGCGTACGTTTATCGATCACATGGGACGCAAGAAGTGTCCGCACATCACAGTCGGTAGGATCTCATATTTAAATATAAAAGAAAAGGATATATATTATTAGTATTTAATCGTAGTCGAGAAGGAAAAGTGTATGAAACCTGAATGCCTTGCAACTGAAATGGAAATCCCGGATCCGATGTGCCCGGTGACATTGTGGAGTGATTGGAGTCCTTGCAATCCATCGTGTGGCCGTGGCGTTCGAATTCGCACACGTCTTCTGTTGGTGGAAGAGAATATGAAACTGCAGTGTGGAACACGCATTGAACTGTACCAGCAACAACCTTGCAGCGATCGAGCAACTTGTGCGCTTGAAGCTAAAGATGCCACAGGTTTGTGATAAAAAAGTAATGCTTTTTTGATTTACTTATTTTATTTTAATAATTTTCAGAAATATGCACCCAAGCACAAGACGTTGGACCGTGTCGTGGCATTTACCAGCGTTTTTCTTACGACAGTGTGTCAAGGCGATGCGTTCCGTTCGTGTACGGTGGCTGCCGTGGCAATCTGAACAATTTCTTGACCATTGAAGATTGTTCACAAACATGTCCGGGAAACCAAGGTAAGTTTTTCGTTAAAACTTATGATTTGCAGTTCACATACAATACAGATCTTCATTTATAGTTCGGCGTCCTAATATCGAAACAACAATTGCTCCAGTTCAAGTGGAATTATCATCAACTGTCCCAGTTGATTGTGTTCTAAGCGAATGGAGTGAATGGTCTGCATGTACTGCAACGTGTGGCAATGGATTCCAAGATAAGATTCGTACCATAACCACACAGCCGAGAAACGGTGGCGCAGCGTGTGAGAGACGCCTTTTCAGGCGTAAACGCTGCTTTAATAATCTTTGCTAGATGCTAAATACAATATCCAATAAATTACAATGAATCGTTTATACAAGTATTTAATGTTTTCCATTGTTTATTCAGGTGTCGTCATTATAGTTATAATTCTATATTTATAGATACAAATCTAAACTGTACAAAAACTACAATGTAATATATATGTATCTATAATAATATATAAAATTAATTTTGGGTAAACTCGGTTAATTTACAATCAGTCTTCTGTGAGCGCACTTGGCGCGACACGAAAATTCATAAAATAGTTTTCGTTTTTGATTTAATTTCTTACATGTTTCTTGTTATTTATGTGTTTTATATGTATATACACTCTTGTATTGGCAGCATTGCCGTAGCAGATGCTATTTTTAATTGGCAGTATCTCTTCTGAATTTAATCCTTTCATGCGTGTGCTATAACTTTCAATTGTATTAACTACATTTTATGCTTTATACTAACTTAGCACAATTAGTATTTTTTAAAAGGCTCGAATTTGTGTTTTATAAAAATTGAACTATTTATTATATCCTAACTACACACTCTTAATTACTCTTGTTTTGTTCTGGGTCTAGAAAATAGTTTTTTTTTTGTATCTTGTATCTTTTAAGTTTAAATTCTAGGTACTAAAATTATAGTAACAGTTATTATTTGTTTTGTATTATAGTTTACACTTTACAGATTACACGACGTTTATCACAAGTTCTTTTTAATAATAAGAAACGATGTCAGGTAAGAAATACAAAATAAAATGCTACGAATATCCACGCGAGTTTGTTGGCACCGGCGATGGTGGCGGTGGTAATGGCGAGAAATATGTTGAGCTACGCGATCCCGGCGACGGTGGACAACTCTCGGGCAGATGACCAATGTCACTGTGATAGTGTGAGCCGGGCGTGGGTGGCGGTGGATACGGATCACGTTCATAGCGGTATCGCACTTTGCTACCGCTACTGCTACCCCGATCACCACCACCACGGCCACCACTTTTGGACGTATAGTTTGAATCACTCTCGTCACACACGTCCGTCGAGCACGGTGTATTGTCGGGCGGCTGAATCATCTTGTAATGTCTATACGGACTTGGGCGATAGCTATTGCATCGTGTAGACGGTGCTGTTGTAGCCGGACTGCCCGGAGGCGGACACGGGTATGCAAAACTACTACCGTTCGTCGTTGAGCTAGACGCACCGGTTATGTGATTACGATCGTAACTATTTGCACTGTTGCGACTATTCAGTGTAGACATACGTACGGCATCTGCTACGGATGCAATCTTTGATACACGCACTGGTTTATGTGCGTTCGGAGACAGTGGATCGGCAGCATGATCATCTTTTGGTTCGTTGCCGTTACCCACAAATTGTGGCCTTCTGCATTGCCAGTAAGCCATTGAAAAAGCTATGACAAACACCACAATCGGTATAATAATATAGTATTTCTTGTCCGATGTGGGTGCAACACGTCGGTTAGGTTGGTTGCACACTTCTGGAGCCTCATCTGCTCCATCCGCACAGTTGTCCCAACCGTCGCACATTAGCTGCGACGAGATACACACTTTATTGATGGGACACTGAAACTCTAGTGGATTTTTACAGCAATCCGCCTCGTCATAGCCATCGGCACAGTTTGTTGTACCGTCGCACACTAAATTCTTGTCAATACATTCACCGGATTGACAACGAAACTGCTCCGGTCGACACCGCGGGCATCCGACCTCATCCGATTTGTCCGGACAATCACCAACGCCATCACAACGCCACGACGCCGGTATACAATCTTTGTTAAGGTCACTGGACAAACTGCCCTTCGAGAACTGAGCAGCACACGTGAAATGATCTGGTCCGCACGCTGGCAAAGCTCCACAGCTGATTTTGTCGTCGAGTAGCATCAGGCCTTGTGGACACGAACACATAAAGTACCCATCTGATCCGGCCACACACAAATGTGAGCAGCGTGATTTGCTGGCCGAGCATGTATGATTTTTCAGAGCCTTCAGCTCGGGCGTCCAGACAGCTATAATGTCGGTGATTTTATTGAGTCTCTGTATTTCGGGACGACGTCCGTCTCCGGCAATCGTAATGCGCTCCACGCCAGTTTTTTCGTCTAGCCAGTAAATGTATCCGTGCAGTGCTGCCAATGAGATTACTTGGCTAATGTGCGTCGCCACCAGTGTTTTACTATGAACAAAACATACATTAATTAAAATGTTTTCTTTTTTTACATAAATTACAAATATTACTTGTTTCTTCCATGTATATCGATAACATCAATGCGAGAACCGTATGCAAAAAACACCAAGTCCAGTTGTTGGTCAACAGCCAGTGCAGCCACACCGTCAAGATTGGCACGAAGTGTAACTCGATCGCCACCATCCATTCGTGATCGAAACACAGCCTGCTGACTGCCCACGTCCGTCCAGAATAGCAAACGTTTTGTGGCGTGCACTGCAATACTTCGTGGTTTTTCCGAATCACTTGTATTTACATTTCCCATGGCGTTCAGGGTATTATTCGAGTCCAAGCTGTATGAAGTATAATTTCATTGTAATAACAATTAAAATACAGTTAGACTAAATTAAACAAACCTTGTTACATTGATAGAATTAGCCCGTGAACACGTCCAAAACATTTGCCTTCCCACAAGATCGATTGCAATGTCAAACGGCTGCGATCCGGATTTTACAAAAACCGAAGCTTCCGAACCGTTTTCTAAGGACTTTCTGATATTCTGTCCTTTTCCTTCAATCTATAAAATAAAACCAAAATTTCGGTAAAAATGAATAATAAATAAAAAAATAATTATAAATTACCCAATAAATATAATGATGAATCGGATCGAACTCGACGGCCTTCACATTTTTGCCAGACACATTCAAAGGTGCGTCCGGTGCATCCGTTGTATTTGGCAACAATCTCCCAAACGACGTCTTCTGACTAAAAATTAGGTAGTTCTTGGGCGGCAAGCACGTAACATCGTCTTTGGCAAGTACAAAATGCGTGGGGCACGCACACGTCATTCCACGACGACCTGGCAATGCCAGGCACAAGTGCGAACAGCCTCCGTTATTTGTACGACACTGATTCACACCCGACTGACGAGACGCATGAAATATTAACAATGAACTGGTGTACTCAAGGTTACTGTGCACCAGGCTTCGGTTCTCTCCACTCGTTTTGTGAATACGCTCAATGTCACCTGTATTCCAGTCACTCCAGTAAATAAAGTCCTTGTACAGTGTGACCGCAAACGGTTCGTCTATGTCATTCCGAACCAGAACCTGACGATTCTTACCATCCCAATCGGCACACTCAATAGCCGTTGGACGACTCTGCGAAGCCCAGTATAAACGTCGTGTATCAGTGTCTTGTGTCAAACCGGACGCATGATTGGCTCCAGATATTATTGTTATCAAATCAGAACCGTCCAGGGCAGCACGACGTATCGAATCAGATGGCCACTCAGACCAGTACATATATCCTTTTTTCGGTTCCAACACTAAACACCTGGGCTCTTCAATTCCTTTGAACAACAAAACTTTTCGACTGCTACCATCCAATCGACTAACTTCAATTCGTCGTGATTCCGAGTCCGTCCAATACAGATTGTGTGCCAACCAGTCGACGGCCAAACCATCGGGAAGCTGTAGGCCAGACTCTACAATTCTCTGTACATCCGAACCATTTATAAACGCTCTAGAAATTGTCTTGGACTTCTGGTCACTGTAGTAAATACGTCGATCAGCAACGTCTACGTCCATTAGTATCACAGTTGCATCTCGTAAATCCTTAAACGGAATCATATAATCATTATGGTATCCCTCGTTGTAATCTATCGATATTCTTCCGATGCTATTTTGTTTTGAGAATAAAAGAAAAGCGGCAGGCACAACGCACGTCTTTAGATCTTTGGCCAGTTCATAGTCCATGGGACAACGACATACATAATCTTTGGGTCGGTTCAGACACAGATGAGAGCAACCACCGTTTTTCAGTACACACGGACTGTCGCCCTTCACCTCTTTCAATCGGGCCACCTTAAGTCCCATCAATTCTGGAAACTGATCAACAACCACAATGCGATCGTTACCAGTGATCTTGTGTGCTCGATCAATCGATCGACGTTGCCAATCTGTCCAGTACAAGTAATCACCCAACAAACTCAGACCGAACACATGCGGTAGATTCTCACTGAGCACAACTCGACGATCGGATCCGTCCATATTAGCAACCTCAATTTTATCCGTTTTTGCGTCACACCAGTAAATCGTCTTTGCCTCGACATCAACTGCAATGCCATTCGGCCAACCCAAACCGTCCGATACTAATACAACACGCTCGGAACCATCCATTGAGGCACGTTCCACCTTTGGATTCTGTTCATTCCAATCACTCCAGAACATCCAGCCCAGTGACGGTGCCAATGCAATAGCTCTTGGTTCTTCAAGGTTCTCATTAATAATTGCTTTGCGCGAAGATCCATCCAGGCGACACACTTCAATACGATCCGTCCAGTTATCTGTCCAATATAGATTTCGGGCTAACCAATCGACGGCTATTCCATCGGGATGTACCACTTCAAGCGTTACAATATCCATTTGACCGGTACCATCACGACGAGCCCGACGAATTGCATGCGCTTTCTCATCCGACCAGTACACGAAATCATCCACAGGATCATAATCAATTGCAATGGCATACTTAACTTTATCAAGTAGTAACGGAATACTTGTGTGATCCGGTGAGTCCAATGAGATACGACTGATTTGTGTGCGTTGTACTAGAAATAGCATATCTTGTGGTCCATCCGCACACTGGGTGGAACTGATTAGTTTAACTCCCGTTGGACAGGCACAACTAAATCCTGCCGCATTCGTAGACAACAAACATAGATGCGAACAGTTTCCGTTGTTTGCCTTACACGGATTATTTCCAACTGGTTGCAATCGTGGATCCCATGCATGCACAACGATTGGTACCTCTGGAGTGTCAATCAATTCTTTGGTTTCGTTCGTTATCAAATCGTACGAATGTATGGAACCCACATACCAGTCAGTCCAAAACAAACGATTCTGTAGAATTGTTAAACTGTATGGATAGGCTACCTCACTGACTACAGTTCTTCGATTGGTTCCATCTAGATTGATGACGTCAATGTAACGCAAATGTCCGTCTACCCAGTAGATAAGTTCATTCTCAAGATCTACAGCAAGACCGTTTGGCCAGAAAATGTTTTCGCTAACTAATACAGTGCGCGTACTAGGATCACCGTCCATACTAGCACTTTCGATGCGTGGATTCTCACCCCAATCACTCCAGATCATCAGTCGCTTGGCTGGCACCAATGCAATTGCTCTGGCCTGATCGAGATCAGTCCAAAACAATAGTTTTCTGTATTTTCCATTCAGTGTGGCCACCTCGATGCGATTCGTTTCACCATCGGTCCAATATATTTTCTCTGTGTACCAGTCGATTGCGAGTCCTTCGGGTTTATTGTCGAGACCGGTGGAGGTCACAGTGGCCTTGCCACCGCCCACGCTATTCGTCTCATTCAAGCGCATACACTCAATCGTCTGCAGTCCCTTGTCCGTCCAGCACACCAACTGTTTGTCGTACAGAAAATCAAGAGCGGCTCCTTCGGCGAGATCTTTGACCAGAACGGATATAAACGGAGGCCCTGTGGGCCGAGACAGATTCGCTACGCGTATGTCATGATAAGTGGTGAACAGGAGTGTTGCAACACTTGTAGATGGAGCGGAAGCAGCGTCTGGAATTAAAGGATAAAACATATATTAGTTTTTTTTATAATTTAGTTAAACTTAGCTTCAAATACAAAAGAGCTTAAATGCAGAGCAAAATAAATTAAAAAAAAACACAATAAAAAACTTCAATTGAATCTTGCATGTGCTCGATTGAAATACGAGACGCGCCCGGAGCTTCTTGCTTATCCTGTGAGCGCGCTGTGGCAGTAAATATAATAGGCTTGTTTATGTATGTTGTACGTGTGTGTGTGTCAGAACGCCTGTTGCATAAACACATGCAAACAAAAACACATATACAATATACTATAAACGGTTAAGAAAATAATTCGCCTCAATAGATCTTATATATATATATATATATATATAGAAAGAGCAATATTCAAGCGCATAATAAAATCGTTAAGCAATAAAACCTGGTTAAAGTGTATTTGCCGTGGCCAAGCACAAATAAACGGAACAAATTACAAAGGCGAAAGACGTATATATAAATGAGGTGCTAACTAAAAGATAAAAATAAAGTTTAACATCTTTCCGCTCATTGAAGAAGAAAAACAAAGTCTATAATTAACAACAAGTGCACGAGCGCATAGATCTTCATCTTCAGGCAGAAAACATTAAACTGCGGGGCAGCCGCGCGGCGTCCGTTCAAATGTTTTGTCTGCCAAACATCATCAACAACAAACGTGATTAGCAAAATAAAAAAAACACTAATATTGTATCTATAAAAACTAAATCAAGCCTCACTCTAATTCTCTCGACTCTCTTTATAGGTAAAACCCATAAATTAGGCACACAATTAAAAGTGTTCGTTAACTTATGTTCTGCCAAGTCGTTGATGCGCCCACACGCACCCACTTTGCGCCCGCACACACACCGCAAACGGTTTTTTTTTGGCTCGTGTGAGTTCATTAAAACAAAAAAGTTTACAAAACAAATAAAATTAGCATAAAACATACATTTAGGCTGCGTGCTAAACCAGTTCTCTATACAAAACTGTCTTAATGTTTTTAATATGCATATATAATAATTCGCGAAATTTTAAATGCGTCGCTAACGATTAATAAAATATTATGCGCCGCCTTATCTTGAAACAACAGATTTAACAATGAGCAACACGGCGCGAGCGCGAGTGCGGCGCTCGGCAGGCTCGACCAAATGCTAAATTTGTGTATGTATTTATTATTTAATGTATGTGTATAATAGTTTAGAATAGATAATTATCTTTGCGCAAGAGATCATTACCGCGTGCATACATTAAACTCAATTAAAATTGTGAGCAGTGAATTAAATCGTAATCGTATACGGTTTTTGTTGTTTGTTTCGTGTAAACATAATGATTAATTTTTGTATAACATTGTTAAACATTAGGAAACACTTTTTCTTATATGCTTACCAAACACCTAATTAAAAATAACGTATACTTCAAAATACAATTATGTATTTCATATTAATAATCGTCTTTCAATTGTTATGAAATGATAATATTTTATGTCAAAGGAACATACAATAAAATTCGACCACAAAATACTTATTTTTAACGGTTTTTGGTTTAAAATTACCCTAATTCAATTTGGATATTTGGACGAATAACTTTGGCCAAAGTTTACATATTTATTTTATATCTTATATATATTATATAATATAACTAAATAAGTGACTTATTGACTTATTTATTTATTATTGTAATCATACATGTTGTCTAAGACAATATTAATCGTATAATTTTTCAAAATACAAAGGTTATGTAAATATAAAATAATAACAATATAAAACAATCTTATAGTCAATAATATACATATTTTTATTTATATTTATATTTTTATATAATAAAATATCTAAATAAATTAAGTAGTAGTTTAAAGCTATTGTAAAAAAGCAATCTGAGTTTTTTCTTTGTTGTATAGTCATTGGTAATTCATTCCATTCTTTGAAAAATACACAAAAATAATTGCGCGTATAATTAGATTTGTGTAAAGGTTTAGTTTAAGTAGTAAACTGATGCGTACGAGATGAAGAAAATGGTTTTAAATATGTATTGAGATTTTTTATTTTTAATAAGTTTAAACAAGAATAAAAACTGCCTCATAGATAGATAATTTATAAGAGTTGTACCCAAAATGGAACTCTGATATCTTGAAATGTGGTCATAGCGTCTTTTTTTAAAAGCAAATCTATAAGCTAAAAGCATGACTAGAGATTTAACTAATAAAAGTCTTGATTTAGTATTGATAGAACATTTTTCGAAGGGACCTTTGATGCTATTTTACTACAATTATCCATCAAATCTAAAGCTGTTACTCCAAGATTAACTATAGTATTACTAAATTCAATAACAGAATTATTCAAAATTAAAGAAATGGTATTATAGTTAACATTTTTCTTCCATTTTATTAAAAAAAGCTTGAGTTTTATCTACATTAAGGTTTAAACAATTAACTTTAGCCTATTTAGTGAATCGAAGTAAATCCGAATCAATGAGTGCAATATCAAGATCATTAATAAACATAGAAAACATAACTGGACCAAGAACAGAACAGTGAGGTACTCATTTGT
The DNA here is from genome assembly GCA_010015015.2 of Bolitophila cinerea. Classification (NCBI taxonomy): domain Eukaryota; kingdom Metazoa; phylum Arthropoda; class Insecta; order Diptera; family Mycetophilidae; genus Bolitophila; species Bolitophila cinerea. Next base: position 12,141 of record JAAAKO020061722.1, on the reverse strand, counting down.
CAAGAAAAGATCAGAGAATGTCTTCAATTGAAACGCACTGATTATATAAATATGTTAGATGTTTTATTTAAATTAAATCTATTATGCTTTTTTTAAGAAACATTTTATGTTTTACATTATCAAATGCTTTGGAAAAGTTAATAAGAAAAAGAACCAATACAACAAGTTTTTTCGTATGAAGATCTGTGAGTTCTTCTTCGATTGAAATGCAAATAACAAAGTATTAGAAGTATTAAACTCCACCATTTGTGCTGTAAGTAGGGATTAAAAAACTTTAGATATTACTGGTAGTATACTTATTTGGCGATAATGACAACAATTTATTTACCATGCTTTCTTAGGTATAGGTAATATTTTGTCATTTTCTTCAGATATTCGGAAAGATCGAAGTTTTTATTGGCGTATTAAAATGATGAGTGATGATTGGTACAATTGATGGTAGGAGCATAAATTAAAAATCTCTTGGTAATGAGTTAAGACCAATTGCATTAGATTTAATTTGTGGGAAAGCTATTAAAACTTCTTGAGTACTTAGGTTTTTTTTAAAAAAATGTAATGTATTAAAAGCATAACTCGAAAAATCTATAATAGGCTCATTATCTTTAGGAGTTGTTATATATTCATTATATTCATCTGCTGTGAAACAAAGTAGAAGCAGGTAAAATTTTGTAAAAAGCTTTTTTTAATTAAAATAAATAAAATAATAATTATAGCTTGAATTGGCAAACGTCCAAATATAATGTTGGTAATATTGGCTTTATTCTATATATATATATTCTATTTTTAAAAAACAACAACAAATATGTAAAAAAAAAACAATTTTGAAAAAAATGACGGTTTCTAATGGAAAATTCACTCTTCAGGAAAATTATGAAATTTATCATTTTGTCATCCATAAAAATATCGGATTATGAAAAAAAATCTTCAAAATGGTGGAGTGTGGGATGTGGAATAGTACTCTATGACCAACAACTTTTTAATTTTTTTTTTGGAATTGACATTTTAAATAATTTGTTATTTTAAAATAAATCTGTTTCTAATTGAAAAAGTAAAGTAAGAGCAGCACTCTTTTTTCTAACAAAAACACAGTGCGAAGGAGAGAGAAAAGAGATTATGGGAGATATTTCGAAGGTCTATTTTACCTGTTACCGTTAAAATCACAACTTTTTACGTTCAGTGTGGAGTGAACCTCTATGACCAAAATAATTGTTATTCGATGAATTGTTTTTGGATGAATTGTTATACGACGAATTGTTATTCGATGAATTATTATTTGACGAATTGTTATTCGACGAATTATTATTCAACGAATTGTTATTCCATAAATTATATTCTACTAATTGTTTTCTATGAATTGTTTTTCAATGATTTGTTTTCTATGAATTGTTTTCTATGAATTGTCTTTCTAGAAATAGTTTTCTACGAATTGTGTTTCACTGAATTGTTTTCTATACGAATTAGCTGTATACAAGAAATTTGTTTGCGACTAAGTATTGAATATCTGTTCAATTGTTCAGGGAGTAAAAATTAGTTTATTTTTGCATCAACTTTCTATAATATTTTTTAAAAAATAATATTTAATGGTTAAATTAAAAAGTTTTTAATATTTTATGTTATTAGAGTTGCTATAGTACATAGAACTTATTACAGTTAAAATAAGATCTAATTGTATTTTAAATTAGTAGATATAGTTTATTGCAAAAATAAAAATATCCATTTTGAATAACTTGAGTTGGTCACCACCTATGATGACTGGGGCTCTCCCGTATGCGCCAATAGCTAGATTGTCTAGCATCGTCTGGAATTCTTCGGTGGACCAACTGGGTCTGTAATAACAGCTGTAAAAGTGTACTTTTGTACTTTTTTACTTTTGCCCTTACAAATCCGTCGAGACGTTTTTCAATTCAACTTCCTGAAAGAGGTGTGCTTTTCTCGTATCCAAATTGATGCGAAATTAGTCTTAACGCTGACCCACGTTGGGCAGACTAGTTGCTTGTAAGGTTCACTGATAAGTTCTGGGTCAGGATAGCATGAGCTGTTATACAGTGAGACAGGTTTATTTGGATTACCTTCATTCCCTGTCTTTCAATTCTCTCCGAACCACCCGCTATGTGTTTATCGTCATTAGTGCTATCCATCTGTTTTTTATTTTGCCTAATCCAATTAACTTATTGTTGGCAACATCTCCAGGTAGATTGATCGTTGCCGTGGATGTTATTTCATCAACGTTCCCTAGTTCCACCATGATGCTATGAGTTTGAGTACACTGCTTTACCACTAAGTTTCTTTCGAATGTTGTCCTTAAAGCCGGCTGTATTGTCTCCCAATTCATTGAGGTGAAGCTTGACTTGGATCACTTTCGAAACTATACGCAAAATATCTGCGTAGGATAGAACTTCAATCAACCCTATGACAATGGCCTGGTTTTTACCTCCGTTATCTTGCGGATAACTGTCATTCACTCTTCCTCCTGCGGATGCATAGTCCCCATTGTGGTCTTATGGTTTTCTTTGCAAGCAGGTGGGCCATGCGAGGGGTAGTACAGATCCTTACGAAATTTTGTGCTCAGAGCCAGACTAGAGCAAGTAAGCATTCTTTAAGACCTGCCAAGGTTTTAACGAAATGGGAGCTCACGATGGAAAAATAAATATACTCTGAACTGACTCCTAACGCGCTGATGACAAAACACAGAAAATATTAAAAATAATAATACTTAAATCACACGTACCAAAACAAACTATTTTTTTAATGTACTAAATAACTAAACATTTCGTAATCAGAAGAAAACCTGAGGTTTGAATGAATATTTGGCATCCATCCAGTAAAGAATAAATGGCTACTAAAATACCTAGAACTGCTAAATATATTTTGAATAAATTCAATTTCATGTCAATTTTAAAAATTCATCCTTATTTTGTAATAAAAAAAAGTTATATATACCTCTAAAAAAACACCCTTTACAATATATGACAGATTCATGTAAATAATTGTCAAAATAATAGCGAACGTTTAGAGATACTAAGCTCTGGCTAAACATATAGTATTTATTCTCCAACTTTGACATCAGTGCCTAAACAAAAAATCAATATACAAAGTATTTGAAAAACGATTAAACATTATTGATTTAAAAAAAACATACGTTTTAAAATGCAAATAGAACATGACACCTTAAGACCGCAATAACATACAAAGAATGCAATGCAAATCTGTGAGTATATACCTTTTACACAAATAATGAAGTGATCAAACTCTTTAGGGAATGCCGCAATTCAAGAGCTCTTTCCATTTCGCCTGTCAAAGCCATCGCTTTGTTTCATCGCAAAGGAATTAATTCTCTCAAGCGCACGCACGTTAACACTCGACTGATATTAATGTTCACACCTATTTTATATGCTTCAGCATGTCTTTCTATGCATTTGTATGTGTATATACTCTATACAGAATACAGCTGGAATTGCACGGCATAATGTTTAAATTGAATCATTATTCGCTCGTTGATAGCAAGTGCGCAAAAGGTATGAACGTGAACGGAGAGAATTTATACAGATGAGTTATATACGTTATACACATTATAAGAACATATATACAATAATAAGATGACAAGAAACTCAAAGAAATAAGGGAAATTGAGTTAGAATAAATGTATTTATTGGAATTCGAATGGAATATAAATCTTAGTTGGTTATTATGTTTAAAATTACTGAAAGAGATTTTATACTTAAAAACCATTACATTATTTTTTAAATCTATATTCTACACACCCACAAGCACAATAAAATAAAGCAAAAGTATTTTACAGGCACTTTAATATATATATATAGTATATAGTATATATTTAATATGTGATTATGTTTCCGATTATATATGAAACGAAGCATTTCTGACAGCTTGTTGATTGCATTTGTGTTGTGCGGCTGAGAAGGAGGTTTAATAAGCAGATCTCTGTGGTTTTATACATTTATATTCTAAAATTGCACTTTGTTTTCTTGCGTGCACTTATATACACATATACATACATTCCTACACAGACCCTTCAGGCAATACGTGCACGCGCGCGCGCATCACAAACTTAGCGTTCTGGCTCTAAAAGAGTATACGCGTTTTTTTTCTTCAAAACTCGATGCGCGCGCGTATATATGCGTAAATGTTAATAATCGCGATTGCGCACAGCATATAAATATTCACCACATGTTTGTGTTTGTGGTGCGCGCGATCCGGGTTTTATTGCAAAAATATCTGCACGGCCGTGCCGCCGAGCCGCCGCCGCGCTGCTCCGGCACAGAACCCAGATTGGATTTAACGAGAAACAAGTTTATTACACGCGAAATACTAAAAAAGAACGCAAAAGCGCGCAGAGCATTCGTTTAATTGAATATGCGAATTCAAGGAATCCTCGTTACTCAGTGGTAATGTGACAATTCACGCGAATGAATATGATTGCGAGTTGACTGCACTCATATTAACAGATATTGAACTCGCGTGGTTTATAAATAATAGAGAGAGAAATATGAACTGGGTAAAGTATGTACAGTTCTTGATGCCCAATAATGTCCGCCTAATTTAAAAAATATTAATTTATATTATTTCTTTTACCTATTTAAAAAAAATATTAATTTACTTTATTTTATACTGACTGATTGTTGATGAATGAAATTATTCCATAAAAAAATATATAAAAATAAATCGTCCTTAAAAAAGTTTCTCCTGATTTAGAAATCACAACAAATTACAGGGATCACAGACATTGAATTACCTACAGACTTATAGAGACCAAAACAAAATAAAAAAGAGACCAAAATAGAGACCAAAATTGAAACAAAAATTGAGAGGAATAGGAATATATCGTACTAACACATTTTTATCGTACGAATGGAAAACAGTAGAAGCATCGCTTAAAAAGGCTGGGAATGTTCTGTTTAGATCTTGTTAGAATGTCTGCTCAAAAATTCTTAAAAAGGTGGTTTTACTTTAAACCCGCCCATTATTGCTGATATGAGGAAAAAAATCATTTCGTAATAATATGGCAAACCACTATATCCCTAAAAACTTTTTTGGAGCATCAATAAATGAAGATTAATACATTAATTATTCTTTTACAATTGCAAAACTCAAAAAAGAAATAGGAACTATTAGTTGATCCGCACAGAAATAACAATTCAAAATAGCAAATCTCAAAAAAGTTAATATGAAAAAAGTTGTTCTTTAATATTGTGTTCTTCGAAATATTAATTACAACAAAGTTATTGTCGCTTTTTTGATCTTGATCTTATAACATAAAAAGACCATGTATCTTGTTAAAATACGAGTACTACACACGCTTGACAATGTATTCCTTGGCTTTCAATAAAGCTTCTTTAATTTTAGAAGAATTATAATCAAGAATTATAAAATCTTCGCGGTCTTTGTTTTTTCTGTTTCTTCATTTTTTAAAATACTCTAAATATTTAGCACGTGAGCTTGGTGCATTTTTCAACAATTTTCTTTCTTTTATGGAACGTCTTTAAAAAAAACTGAATTTTTATCTGGAGATTGAATTATAATTTTAAACAAATGTTTTAATTTTGGATATAATCTTAAAAAGTTAGACAAGTGGGACGCCTGCCAGACTTACCACAAGTTCAGTTTTAAAAGTATATATGATAATGTAGTAACATATATACGGGTCCGTATAACTAGCGCGATAGGATTTAGCGCGAAACTGAAATGCCTGTTTTCGTCGTTTTTTAAAGGATAATGAAATAATTTTAGTATTCAGAAAAAAACAACCAATTTCAAAATTAATCGTGGTATGTCTCAATCGGTCTAAATGCTGCTTTGCGGTAGTTTCTAGCTAGCACCACTAGAAACATATCATCTTGATACAGATAATTGAAAAAGGAGACTTTCAGAGACATGGTCTGAAAATAGAGACCAAGTCTCTGAATAGAGACCACATTTTATGCCTTAAAATACATTTTTGTACCCATAAAATTTTGAAAAAAATAAAAATTTTGCAATAAGAAAATAAACTTTTTTTTAATAAATCTCCAAAACAAACTCTAATGTATATATTGTCACACAAAAATTTATGTTTTTTACAAAAAAAACTTGTTTTTCCAAAAAATAAATAAATTTGTTCAACAAATATTTAAAAATTGTCACAATTTCATTTTCTCAAATAAAATATTTTGTTATATTGTAATTTTTTTTTTGGGTTTATTGTTAAGGCGTATATCGACATAGCGCAGTTTTAATATTTTAGGTCTAATAAAATATAAAAAAAAAATTAAATAAAAAAAATTATTATTATATTTTTTATTTAAAAAACAAAAAAAAATTGGTAATATTATATATATATAAAAAATCAAAACTGCTCAGTTTTGTAAATATTTTTACTAGATTTTGGTGAAAAACATATTATTGATAAAAAAATTATATAAAATTATTATAACATTTTTTAAATATTATATTTATATAATTTTTCTTAAATTTTAAGGAAATAATACTTCTTTTTTACCCTTCCTAGATCGTTGGCTCCGGGGGAAAAACCTCTACTGATTAGGACGATTAAATGTATTTTCTTTTAATTACATAAGCTGGTTGTCATATAAATAGAAGACTAATATAATATATTTATTTAATGTCTTATAAAATGATCCCATATGTTCAGTTTCACTTTATTTTTTTATAAATGCGTTTAAAGGTAGTTTTTTAAAAATTTGACACATTTTTGATTTTATGTTATTTTATTTATTTATTTTAAATTTATTTAGATTTTTCCTATTTTGGTTGGACATATAAAAAGTTTTTTTATCGCAACAATTTAAAAATACACATTTTTAAATATTTTTAGGAAAAACTTGGACATAATCTTTACTAGTTTCTGGCAGAGCTTCTCCTGAATATTATAGACCAGGCATCCCTTATCTGTTCCCAGCGCTTGTTTATGATTTTCTCAGTTTTGTCCTTAATACAACACCTGTCATCCTCCATTATTGTCCGATGAGTCTCTTGGAGCTGTAGCTTTTGTGTCAACGAAAAACGCACTGTTGAGGTGATGTCAACACATGAGCAGACTGCTGACAACACCCTAATTCAATTTGCGTGACTGCCAGCCCTAACGGATCAGTGTAGGCTTGAGATCGGTCTAAGATTCCCATATTTCGTCTTGCGGCCGGCTGTCTCTAGCCAAACTTTTTCTCTAGCAAAGCGAGAGTATTTTTAAAATAATGGAACCGATTTAACAAGTTCTATAGTGCTATTGTTTCAGAAGTAATAGTAGCTATTGCAGCAGATTGACTAAGGAATTTCTGGATGTAGGGAAATGTGTTATGCGCTAGCTTACTGTTGATCAAAAAAAACATTTTTTGAGCTGTTTATTATCTATGGAAGTCTATTTTAGTTTTATGGTTATTCTTTCTATGATAGAACTCTGATGTTTTTTTAGATATTTTTCAGATTTTAAAAACGGAGTTGAATCCACAATATCTGCGAATTGTATTGAACCCAGCCAGCAGCCATAGCTGCGCTCTTGTCTGGCTGTTTCCTACAGGAAAGTCTCTTCTTTTGTGACTTTACATTTTTCATTACTAACCAGTGCATAGCGGAATACTGAGCTCTAGTTTCCTGTTCTGGTGAAATATTGGCCCATTGAAATAGTATGATTTTAAGTTAAAGGCGCTCTGTTACTTATAACTATGAGCAAAGACTGTTCAAAAAAGTAGGAAGAAACCTTTTTGGTTTGCCCAAAACATTTTTTACAGGATATTTAACTTCACCTTTTTTGGTTTGGTCAGAATATTATTTTACAGGGTGCTGTCTATATTTATATATTTATCCCACTTAATTCGTGGCAACATTGGATCGTATATTTTTTTAAAAATTAGCGTACTCCTCGTCGTCCAGCAATCCACACATGCTCGTGATTATTTAACAAGAGTCAGGTGAATAAAACAAATTGTACCTGTGATAGAAAAAAACAACGTTTTAATGCGGCTCTAACTTTAGAACCGCGCGAATAAAACGGCCCTAAATAAATTAAAAATAAATGAATACAACATAAAATCAAAAATGTGTAATAAATAAAATGTTTAATAAATAATAAAAAAAGATTTATTTGGCTCTCGCTACACTTCATCTCATAACTATTATTCTAATAAACAATTTAAAAATGTTGCCTCTCAGGCGCAGGTGTATTTCCTTACTTCTCCAAATGACCACCATGTAGGACATATAGGTAAACCTATTGCTTTTCCACATTGTCTAAGAATATCTCTATTATTATACATAAAATTGTCCACAACATCAGTACTTCTTTCTTTCAGCATAAATTAGCTCAGGTTGTTGTTGTCCGACGAGAAAGAAATCATGTTTATAGTTTTCCACTCATTAAGCACCAAGTCATAAGCGGCTTTGTGTTTATCTCCGTTTTTAACATCCGTTTCTTTACACTTTAATTAGGGATGCTTTAATAAGCAGATAAGAACTGCTACACTGAGACACTTTCACAGTAATAACCAGCATATATAATACTATAATTTAAAAATACGCTTACATTGTTTTTACTTGTATTTTACATTGTAAATGTATTATGTTACATTATAGGACAAATGTAAATGCAGGAAATGAGTGATTATTTAACCTATGATCGGTCTTATCGATCACATACTAACCACTTACACTTAATGTGCATGTATAATATAATATATACATTGTATAATCGACCATATCATTTGCATATTTAGTATATATTTATAAATTATACTATATGCATAAATTATAAATGCGACCATCTTGTTCGGCTAATAGAAATGCGTGTATAACAAGAGACCTGAATGCGTGTTTTCTGTTGTTGTTGTTGTGTTTTAAGAGAGCAGACACGGCAACAAGATGATCGATTGACTCAAGCGTGTGGACTCATGTGACGAGAAAATTAACATACCCGTGTATTATTTTAATAGCAACATGAATAATGTGAACAAGTCGTTTAATCACAAGCCCTCCTCTGTTGAGTACCACGGTCGCAATTGTTTGGATCCTGATGAAATGAATTATATGGATAGTTTTCCAGAAGAATTCTCAAGTCCAACGATTGTAGATTTGCCTCGTCTTAAATTAGAAATACAAGTAAATATTGGTATTTAAAAAAGAATATACTATATACAATATAATGAAAAAATCTTTCTCGATTATAATTTAATGTTTTTATGTTTTTAGTGTACAAGAGTAATTCCAGCGTTTTTTAACATGTTGCTAACAAGCACAGTTTCGGTGGATCATTTCAATTTCTTAATGTGCGCGAACATAAATTTAAATTGCATTACTTCGGGTTAATATTCGGTTAGCTTGTAAACTGACGTCAAGACCACACACTGATTTCATGTATACAACGATCGAACGTGTGTCTGAGTACGCGCTCTTGGCATCTCTTACATATAAACAATACTATACTATATACTATACTATATATAAATATAAAAATAACGATTGATGAACAGCGATGCATAAATTGGTAAGGTTGTTAAAGGTAATTATGCGAAATTACTTGTGCGCACCAATCACCCTTTACGAGCATAAATTGAGTTTGCTGCTTATGTTTTTTTGAGAACTTTTTTTCGGATCGTAAGACTGTTAAATAATGACAGGAAAAAACAGATTTCGTTTAAAGCTCTACTGCAGATAAAAATAAAGTACTATTTAAAAAAACACATATATCAATTTCATTTATAGCATGCGATCTGGGTTAGCAATGTTTTGACCTCAAAGGTCAACATAGTCGGACGAGATTGCGACGAAGGTTTCATAAAAGAAAGTGTTTACCGTTAAAAACACACACCATATGGGAAGCCGCATCAGCGGGGTTTTGGCCAGAAATCCAAGTCGTCCAAGAGGACAACCTGTGAACCTAAACTTATTAAAATTGACACTGAATATCTTTCACAATAGTTTTTTGTGAAGCTTTTACTGTGGATCTTCCAATACAATATACAACGGATGGGTTACGCCAAGGAGACTCACTAGCTATTCAATTATGCTCTGGATAAAGCATCAGTTTGCGTATGGCCTTTATGTGGACACAAAAAACAGTATTCGATCTTCACTTCACTAGATCTTTTGAGTTATTGGCTTATGCGAAGGACACTGACCTATCTGCAGAAGAAGTCGTTCATAAATAATAAATGTTTTGACCCTTCCAAATAATATTATTCCGAGTCCCTTTGACCTAGTCATTTCTGTTGGTCTCTATACTATATAGTAATATTATTCCAGGTTTTTGCATCATAGTTTTAAATTCTAAATCGAGTTTAGAGTCCTAAAATAGAGTTTAGGACTCTAAACGTGTGGCAATGAACATATAGCCAAACATTCCTTCGAATTTTTCACACAATTATATACATGTTCCAACTGTTTTTTACAATAAAAGGTTCTTTTGTCGGAAAGTCAATGTATAATAGAAGTTGTAATAGTTAAAAAAAAAATAAGCACAAATCACTTGGATAATCATGATTGCCGTATTTTAAAGGCATCCAATTTAGCTTACTCCATATAATTTAATATTGTCCACCAAATAATTGAAAATGTACCACCAAAAAAATATTTTTTTGTACGCCTAAAAATTCAAAAATGTACACCTATTTATATAAAAATGCACCCATAATGTTTTTTATTTGGTAAGATTAAACTTTCTGGTTGGTCATTTAAGTTTTTGGAGCATGGTTTTTTTCTCGGTGAACACTGTTATTTTAAGGTGCACACTATTTTTTTAGGAGCACATATTTATTTTTGGAGAGCGATTTATTTTATGCTTTTTATAAATATTAAAATAATTTGATATATTTCGTATTATAAAATGTATTTATAAGATTCGCAAATATTTTTTCTATATTTTCAATATTCTCAAATATATTAATATTATTTTTTATATCTGCAAATAATAATACATATTTTTTAAGTGCGATTATATATATTTTCAATATTTTCAAAATAGATTATTGATGAATAGTGAATACAATACCGGTATTACCAAAACCGGGATACAATACCGGTAATACCGGCCATTTTTAAAGTATTGAATACCGGTATTGAAGCACCTGTAATACCGGTATTTTGTTATTATTTTGTTAAACGTACTTAGCAATATTTTCCCTTTTTTCATATCGATTTAAAGAAAGGTTCAATTTACTCATTGTAATAAATACAATCCATCGGTCAAGTGTCCCTACAACCAAATGTGAGAATATAATCCACATTTTTTTCAAGGTAAATGGTGGGAATCACACCATACCTTTTATTGTCAGTTTTACATTGTTTCAAATTTAACATTGTTTCTTGTATAGTTTTTAAACCCCAAAAATAACTAGGTTACGATATCTTCATTTGAATAGACAAATCAGTTTACACAAACCCAAACGCAAACAAAGTTGATGATAACTTGATAACGCATCTGCTAAGTGCTAACCAAGGAATGGTTACGAAGATATAGTTAGGGAGATATTTTAACGTTTATACTAAAAGCATGGTGATAGTGTAAACGGGTGTAAATGCGGGCCAGTCGACAGAAAGTGAGACTAAACATCTACAGCACGCAAAAAACTAACACCAACATTATTATAATAATAAGTACGGAGCTTTTTTATTAGAGAACGGTTGACAACTCTAAGAGTTTGAAAGGAAACTTTTTGAGTTGGTTTAAATTTATTTTTTGTACTAAGTAGAATTGTCAATTGAATATACGAATTGTTTTGTGTATATTTATAAGTTGGGCCTTTAGTTATAAACCTGCTTTTCTCGTATCTCCTAATCGGATAATAATAAATTCATTTACACATTATACAATTTTAGATTACATAAAAATAGGATATAATAGGAACTAATGAAAAGTAAACGGTTTTACTTGAATATTCTGGTCCTATTTATAAGAATACTGAATTGTATTTAAAAAGGCATACAATTTAGCTTACACCATAAAATTCAAAATTGTCCACCAAATTATTTAAAAGGTAAGAGGTAAAATTGACTAAAATCAATTAGTCTATTTGTATGTTTTAGTTAGTTTAATATAAATTTACTTAATTATTTTTTATCCTTTTTATATTTTGTCTATTATTATTTTTTTTGTTTAGACATATTGATATTATACCAATTAATTTAAAAAAAATGTTT
>JAAAKO020061700.1:0-10201 GCA_010015015.2 Bolitophila cinerea | reverse complement strand
TACTTGAAAGCCAATTTAACAGATTTATAAAGCAAATATATATATATATATATATATATATACATATATATATATATATATATATTTTTTTTTTGTGATATCTCTAGGTAGTACAATCTTTCTTGCTCTATTTCGTCAACAAACTGGTAACATCAACGTCATCTATACGTGTTCTATTTGTTGGGTGCGTTTGTATAATTATTGAAGTCATCAATGTCGCATTGTTTGTCCCATTTCAAAAGGCTATTTATAGGAAGAGGAACCTACTGATTTAAAGTGCATATTCGAGAAACACTCTATAAATAATTTCAGTTGCCGAGAATCAAAACGTGTTTCTAAAGTACATGATGATTGTGCGCACTGTGGTTATGATTAATCAAATGCCGTAATTTTTTAAATTTTTTTTTGTAATTTGGGGGTGGAAACGTGAAATAAACCCTTTTACCTTTTTCTGATTAAATTTTGAACCGAGGGTGGTCAAAAGTTGTTGATGATCATTTGTGGTCAAAAATGGTCAATCGAATGCCCAAAAAAAAACATGTTTTCCTATCTGGGTGGTGAAAACGTGAAGTTGGCCCCCTAATTTATTTTTGGAACAACTTTTGAACCGAGGGTGGTCAATCAAGTTTTTTAGGGGTCATTTGTGGTCACAAAATGGTCAATCGAATGCCGCAAAAAAAATGTTTTTTCGATTTGGAGGGCAAACGTGAAGATGGCTTCCTAAATGTTATTTATTTAATATATATTTAACCGAGGGTGGTCAATCAAAGTTGTTGATGGTCATTTGTGGTCATAAAATGGTCAATTGAATGAAGCAAAAAATATTACTTTTTTTGATTTAGGGGGCTCCTAAAAAAATAATGTGCACCTAAAATAAAATGAATGTTCACCTAAAATAATATAACAGTGTTCACCGGGAAAAAACATGCTCCAAAAACATGAATGACCAACCAGAATGTATTATTTGACCAAATTAAATATGTATGGGATTATGTATCGATACACAAAAAAGACGGCCAACTATGCTTTCAGAGGCACGCATTAGAGATAAATGCCTCATTATTTTGTCAAAAAAAAACTTTTTTAATTCTCTCAATGTTCAATTTTATTGGTCTGCATTATGAAATCGCAGATTATAAAACACTTGGTTTTTCGAGCAAAATACTATGAGATACGATGAAAATATCGCAGTTCCAATAATATATCTGAATTTCTGAATTATTTTGTCATTCGAGACGGATATAAAAATTCATTGAAAACATTACTGGTTTTGAATTAATTTGTCCTGTGAGAAAATAAGATACAATACAATATGTCGGTTTCTGAAGTATATTCGATTTACTAGCCAGAAATCGTGGTATACAAGAAAATATCTGAAATTTAGAATTATTTGGCCCTTCGAAAAAGATACTAAAAATCATAGAAAAATTCCAATTTATTATTTTTGGCTCGTTTTTAACAAACATGCAATTCAGTAAGCCACCGAAAGAAACAAGGTCTTTAGTTATTCGGAATTAAGTTTTTGAATTTGCTTTTATGTCATTAGTTTACCCGCAATTAGCTTTTTTACGAGTACACAACGACATTCATTTTTTTTGTTTTTGTGTTTTCGATAAACAAATATATTAAGAAAAACTATTTTATATTCTTTATTTTAAAGATTAGCTATTCTGACCTAATTTCGATTGGACTGCAAAGGCGGAAATTAATATACCCTGGAATTTCAGAGACAGAATTATTTCACTGAAGGTTCTCAACTTTTTGAAAACAGGCTTAAACATTCGATTTTAGGTCTTGGCTATAGAGTCAAGAGAATTATGTTCTCGATTATTCACGAGCACATTTTAAGCGATTTTTGCTATATTTTGTTGCTGATTTAAATGACTAAAATGTAAATCCTTTTTTCTCAAAAAAAAAATCGTATCGGTCAGCAGGTCATGAGGCAAATAACTTGGAATAATCATATGTACAGCGTATTATATTTTATTAATAATAGTTAAAGTATTTGGTAAATTTCGCATTTTAAAAGGTCTTTCCAAAATTAAATATACATTTTCTGTAATAATAAATATTTTTCAATTTATTGTATATATTTTGTATTTTCAAATAGTTTACGAATGTTATAAGTAAAAATATCGCGCTGGTTAGTTGAACTGTGCAAAATAGAGGAAACAACTATAATTACAAATATGATTATTGTTGAATTTCAATTAAAAAAAACAAACACACGTTACCTTATTGACTAGCGTCAATCAAGAAAAAAATAATATTCCTGAATCGATATTTAGTACTAAACAAAAAGAATTAAGTCAATCTAAAACCAACTACATTCATCCAAAAGATTGAAGTATTAATAGTATTCTCAAATATTTGTGATATTCTTGATATTTTTTAATTTTAATAATTAATTTAATTTTAATATTAGCAAAAAAAAATCGTTGTCTTTGTGAAAATATTTTCGATATTATTAATATTTCCTAGAATATTCGTGGTATTTTTTATAATATTATGAATATTTGCGAATATTGGCTCTAAATTACTTTATTAGTAAACATATTCTAGTTATTAGCAATATTTGCAATATAATATATTATCCGGTATTTTCCAATGTTTGTACACCATATTACGGAAATGAATATGCCTCGTTCTTAGTCGCCGTTATGTTTTAGTGAAAAGGTGATCTAATTATTCTGCAACGTAAACTATATTGCTAGATGGGTAAATGAAATTTTGTCCAAAAATATATATATTTGTTTTAAATTTCTAAATGTGTACTAAAATAAATAATTTTACATATAGAACTATAAAATCCTCGAGCTCAAATCCAGTTAAGTTAATTAGACCCAAAGCTGAAAAACAAATGAAATTATAAATACAACAAAAAAACCTTCGATTTCTATTATTTTCCATTTGGCGCGAAAATCTAATATATCGGCCAGGCAACATGCGGAAAATATGCCAAATTGCAAAATTAAATTGAACATTGCATTTAAAATTGGTAAATGAGAATTTAATCAGTTTAAAACTAAATACATTGCATACGTATATTATTATATGGGTGTGTGTGTGTGTCCAATATCATGGACATTGAATTTCAGCCAAAAAAAATTGTGAGTGTGGTAGTACTAATTGAATCAATCAGCATATCGAACGTGGTGCTACACGCTCAAGTGTATATATCACACACATATATATCCAGATTATATATCCAATTTTGCTAATACTATATATACATATTTTAAAAATAGATACACTAAATTTTTCAAAGCAAATCAAAAGAGTGCTAGTCAAGCATTATAAAGCGATGAATGAATTTGATCAAATCAAACTGTGGATGCCCAATAATATCTATATAGAGAAAATTATATGGATTATTGAATACAATAGTACAATCAGTTTTCAATAGAAATATTATACGAAATCGCAAATTTGCTGAGCGCGGTTTGTTTCTATGTTTCGAGAGAGGTTTTTTTCAATTCGGGAGCTTTTTGCCTGGCAATGCGTTCTCATGAATTCAATGTTCTATATTGTTCAAAAAATAGATTGTACGGGTAAAGGATGAATTATGTATTGAATTTTAAAGAGTTATATTTTTGATGTTGCGCCCGAAACTGAAGGTTGGGAAGAGAATTGACATGGATGGATTAGATGTATTTTTCAATGGCCTTGGTATAGTTTTTTCGGAAGGAGATTAAACACGCTATGAGCAGTCTATTTTATTCGTAAGGACTTTGTTTACTCGGCTAAACTTTTTAATGCGATTTTTACATTATTCAAATGTAATTGTAACGCCTTTTTAAATTAAAACCCTTTTTCTAATAAAAACAAAATAGGAATTTCCGAATACTCACGGTTTTTATCCATTAAATATAAAAAATAAAATTATACAAGTAAAACGTATTTTTACATATATTTCTTTATTCTTTTATTAAAGATCATATATGAGATACTAGAAATATTTATCTAGTTATGACAAATGTTTTTTTTTTAATTGAATTCCTTGTTTCTGAGACACCCTATACTAATAATGCAATTATTTTTACATAATATTGTAGCTGTTTTCGAAGCTTGTTTTCGGAGGGTAGTTTAATATACATATTAAAATAAAATAAAAATTATATACATTTTGGACACCCTGTAAAATAATTATATGCGTAAACCAAAAAAGTTGAAGCGGCCATTTCTTTTTATTTTTTAATTATTATTTACTAATATCGTAATAGGCCATTTGGCATAGATATAAGCAAATTTGCATAAATAGGTTTTTGCTCCGGAAAAACGGCGTAATTAAATGAAAGAAATCCGGGATACATTTTTTTTTCTTTTACACCTAACTGTGTTCCAAATTTTAATTATATCAATTCTGCTATATTGGGAGCTGGTTGATGGTGTCACAGATATTGATATTTGTGCCCGAGTCAACAAAGCTCGAGCAGCCTTTACGATGCTTATCGTAATCTGGCGCTCAACTCAGATCTCAAAACGTACGAAGCTCAGACAGTTCATCTCCAATGTGAAATGGGACCTTTTCTACGGTTGCGAGACGTGGAAAATTACCTCTACCCTTACCGGAAAACTTCAACCTTTGTCAACTACTGCTTGAGACAAATCTTGGGCATTAGATGGCCGGAGGTGGTCTCCAACACTATTCTATGGAGACGCACTTATCAAGATCCCGTATCAACGCAAGTTAGACTTAGAAAGTGGAATTGGATCGGTCAAACATTTGCAGCGTCGTTCAAACATCATTGCCGTTCAAGCCATGCAATGGAACCCCCAAGGCAGTTGTGGTAGAGAAATAATTCGAAGGAATGTAAACAATTTCCAGAGAGCTGGTACAAACTTGAACTAGTTGGACTGCGAATCTGTTCCCAACCTTTGAGTGCATCCTTTATTCCTCTCAGGGATAAAAGGATAAAATACATAAATTTAACTCCAAAACGCTTCGTTAGACTTCCGAATTTTAAACCATTAACCATTTTGGTGTTTAAATTTAAAGAACATCAAAACACAATTGATACCTCAATCAAGGCCATCTAGTTGCAAAATTAAATAACCTATGGGCACAATGCTATCGCATATGGAATCATCATGACAAATGATCAAAATGTTAATTCTAAGACAGTGAATCAATACATTTATTTGGCATCAAGTTTAGCATCGAGGTTAGAATTTGGTACTATTCCAGATTTAGCACCATTTTAGTAATTTTGCATCCACGTGAAGAAAACTACCATAAATGTCATTCAGATATTGGGCTGAGATGAGAGTGAGACTGGCGAATACAGTCACAAACCTTTATCTGGTTTAAATCCATCATTTTGACTATAAAAATAAAAAAAAATATGATTTAATCTAGTAACTAAAAGATCAATAATATGGCTTAGTGCTTCAGACAGAAACCAAATTAGGTCGATAGTAGTAAATCCTAGTCTTTTCGACATGCGTGATCTATGTATAAAGAAGTGCATTCTTGTCACTTGACAAAACGCCACCCGATAGACCGAAGAGGTTAGTGCCCAACAAACCACGAAGCTATTTTACAGTCATGTAATGGCACAGAATGCGCAAAACGACATTAGAGTGAAAAATGCTGTCCGCAATGATTCTAACATGCTAACATGTGCACTATGCTAAAGCCGCATGACAACAGCATGCGACCATCAAATGCTAATAAAAACTACAGTTATTTAACAGCATCGACCAAATGCTCCTAAAATACTGCATAACTTTAGCTGTACCGACTAAATGTGCCTAATAAGCTGCAGCATTCGAAATTAATTCAGCTCTTTAGCAGCATCGACCAAATGACATCGACCAAACTGCAGAATTTGAATATGCTATTTTAAAACTCTTATTGAGCAACAGCATTTAATTATGCTGTAGTAATGCAGTGATGCAACATTTAAATTTTAATTATGTCCACCGTCCTTGCAAAGCAAAATCATAGAGCAAGGCTTTTCTGTCTTCAAGATATGACAAATGAAGGCTTATTGGCAATTTGTGATGATTTTCCTAGCGCAGAATTCGTCCCCACAAGGGGATTAGGGGTCGTATATTGCATTTAGATGCAATATTTCAAATAGCTACAACTGGAAACTTCGAAGTCCGAAACTAAGAAGTCCTGTATGACATCGTCCTCAATACCTAAAATGACAATATATGTTAAGCACATTCTGCACTTTTACTATACCTAAACAAAGCTGGACCAACATATCACTTTCGTAATTCTTTTATCTTGCAATTATGAAAGTGATGAGTTTGGTACACCTCTGTTTTTGAGATGGTAAAAGTGCCGTCGTAAACCTGGTTGCTTACCTGTTGATTGAGAATTTGATTGGAAAGGGAGGTTCGATCCATAATTGGCAAAACCATAATAGTTTTTTTTTGGCAAACAAACAGTGCTGGTTTTGTTCGTCTCTGTAGATGTCAGAATTACGATCGAACTATGGAGCACCCTAGGCAACACCACTTCCATTTTTGGATGGTGGCCCAGAGAAAATCGTAAACGTAGAATAACAAATGAAAAGTCTATTTGAAAAATGTAATGCCCAATACGTATGTTTGAACTCACGACCACAGCTTCAGATGCCACAATGAATTCTCGATTAGTATACTTTCAATCAATATAAGTCGCCGATAAATCTTCCTAGCAGTTTTACAAAAAAAAAGAAAAGCTAAGATAAACAATCCCTCTCTATAATTTTTAAAAGCTGCTTGAAATGCTAGAGTTTTATAAAAAATCTTCGTGTTGTTATCATTTTTAAACCAAGGAACATTTTGGAATGTCATAGTCAAATACACTGTTGTGACAAACTCATATATTTTACCGGAAGAGAGTTTAATTCTTAGGTATTATTTATGAGGTTATAATCTTTTGTGGAAAAAACATTTTGATAACAAGCTCTTCACGGCCACTAACGTTTTTTGCCATTGTAAGAAGCATTCACCTAAAGTACATTATTTTGTGGTTCCGTTTGTCTCTTTGTTGTAATAACTATTCGATTGTCATTTTAGAATTTTGATAGCATCTTTACTGATGGTTTGAAACTCTAAAAGGTGTTCTAGTTCATCTGTGCTGGACTGGATGTATGGATTCTGCGTACTGGTTGGAATTGGTAATATCATAAAAGAGGTTTGCGGATTGAGATTTTCGTAGTGCTTTCTTCCATTGAGCTGAACCAATTGTATTTCCAAGAGAAAACTTTTGAATAGTTCAGTTTATCAAACCATTAACCAGCTCCAGAAAGATTAATATAATAAAAGCTTTACGCTATTGCAATTGGGTGAAGTTTTAAATCCTCCAAATAGCTTTTCGGCGGTAATAAAGACCAAAATTGTCGAGTTGCTTATCCTAACTAACTAATTTTATGGTTGCACAACCGCAATGGGTGCACACTGCACAACTGTAATCCGTTGCAGCAATGGCTAATTATCTCTACCACAACGTCACAGCACCGTTTTAACCAATTGTAATCAATCATTCGGGGGTATTTCAATTCATGCAATCGATTTTTTGCACTTTACTGCTGGAAGCTCGTTGCTTCAAATTATTAGTGCAATAATTAAAATGTTTACAAGAATGTGAAATAACAAAAAAATAATATAATAACATTTTAAAAAGTTTATTAAATATATATATGCTTGTATAGATAAAAAAGCTTTTTAATAACAAGAGCCAATAAATTTAGATGGAATAACGTCAATTCAATAATGGTTATACTTTCAACATGATTCTTTATTAAAGGTCGAAGTAATTGTTACGTAAATATTTAGGGAATCTTAAGATCGTATGTTTAATATATTGATTGGTTTTTGAAGGCGTTGCACAATTAGCGTTATGCAGCTGGGATATAAATATCTTGTATCACAATTAATTGCAATTTATTTAATTTGTGCGGTATTTTGTAACCGTTCCACAACTGGGTTTATGCAACTCCATTTATAAATTGTTAGTTGGGTATGCGCGTAAATTTATTTTCCTTTTTTTGCCGTTTTACGAGATTTTTCTGTTTTAGTTTTTGGGTCGGCGCGGTGGCATTTCGACACGCTACAATGTTCATAGCAGACTTTATTGAGTTGGTTATATATTATGATATCATAACACATATATTTTTTACTATGTATTAAATAATAAAAAAAAGATATGAGTGTCTGTGATATTATGTACGCAAATACTTGTTCAGTGAAAAAGAGCATTTACAGTAAACATTATACAATATATTATATTTTGTTGCACTTGTTGAACTAGTCTATAAAATGTTGAATGTTGTTGCAGATGCTATGTTAATATATGTTATTATTTTCTGTCTATCTGTCTTTCAGTCGCATGTTGCTGCGAAAAATAAAGTGTTTTTTATATTTTTTATCAGTTTGCATAACGGACACATTTATTTTCTTTTACTAGACATACTATTAATTAGCCGACTAATGGTGTAGCGCACCGCTGCCGCCACCGAACCCGCCGCACCCGTTGAATACTTTACAGTGGAAATAATAAATGATTTTTTGCATCTTTCACAAACCATTTCTATACTATAAACATAGTTTAAAAAAGTTAATTACATTAAAATTCTGCATAAACTTTATAATTATATACCTCCGCCATTTGATCGATTTTATTTCTGGCATAACTATTTGTATATATTTGAGTATTTAGTCTGACAACCTCAACCTCGCATATAAATCAATTTCTGCACTTCCTGATGATACGTCAGACACGGAATCGATGATGATGGTAATGAGAAGATAGAGGTCTGGAGGTCTCACAGAGACTACAACAGCACATAGGCTGCCAGAACGGCTCAATATACTATAACATCTTTCTTAGAGACGGTCGTAATCTGGGAATCTACCAGATTTCTCTGACTCTGCGATAATTCCAAAAGCGAGGCGGTGGGAGTGAAATACTCTCCATCTTAAAAGGCTTATTGTGGGGTATTTGTCGAGAAAATGAATCGAAGATTCCTGCAACATGACGGGTTTCGGAATCTGTGGCGCCAACATTTTTGTTTTTAAACAAAAAAATCTAAATCGACTCGAAGGACAATTTAGGGGATACTAATAAAACCTTCATTCTTTTTAGCTGTTTATGATCCGATCAGTCAGAATCTAAAGCATCTTCCAGGAGTCGTGTTTTAGTACTTCACAGTACAAGTCATGGACTCTTCTGCGGACATATCTCCTTTCTATGAAGACCCTGGCTTATTGTTGCAGTAGCTGGAGGCTATAGACCAAAAGTCTTCAAATAAAACGTCATTAGTTTTTGGATAGACTACCGATTTCAGACCAACTATATTATATAATATTACCTGATCAACAATTTTATATATATATTCTGTCACTAAAATAGAGCTTCGTCATAGTCCGAGCTTTAGCCACCTCCAGCTTTTCCATCTCTTAGGCGAAAATAATTGGATGCATTTTCGATGTAGTTGCTTATTTATAACCGAGTCGGTATTTTTTTGGGTCATTGGGACTAACGTAGATAACTCTGTGAAAAGTTTGTTACTTTTCCACAATGGGCCCACTTAAAGACCAACGTGCTGGACCTGTCTCTTCGAGATGGTTCCCCCATCCAATCATCATTTTACCATCATCGCTGAATATGTAATTTCATTGTGTTTGTTAAATATTTAAAAGCAGAGTCAGTTCAAAGCAAATAATCTAAGAACGGATTCAATCCGGCTTTCTGGACCAAAAATAAACGCATTGATCAAAAATAATAAAAATAATGTTTCGTTATATAATATAATATTTACATATAATTTTTATGTAATTAAACTACATTTACCTTTGATTCTATAATAAATGCCAGCTTTAATATTACCTCTCCACGATAATCTAAGAGCGTATGGCGGCAGAGTACTTACCGGCTTGAAGGACCATTTTAATTCGTTCAAAGGTAGCATTGCATTATGCGACTCAAAGGACTATATAAAATTCTTTAAAAGGGAATTCATTAAAAACGACGAAATAGCGGAGTGGGATAACGTGTCGGACTTGTTTTCGTTTTTTATTATCTGGAGTGGCGTTGTGTGTGCAAAGCTTGCACTCAATCTGCACCTGATGCTTGCGTCAAGCTTCTTTCGCATACTGCATTGTATGCAGCTTGTGCCTAGCGATTTTTTGATGTGTAAGCATTTATAGCCGGACTGTGGCCGGGGTTAAATTGGACCAAACGCAGCGTTAAATCGTAACA
>JAAAKO020061689.1:0-10203 GCA_010015015.2 Bolitophila cinerea | reverse complement strand
ATATTCAATAACTTTTTTATCGTTTTCTTGTGTCATTTAAGTTTATGAGATTTTCCACAGCGGTGTCTCCCTTGTATGTCGGCCACAGACCTCCGGTTCTTTCAGGCGGAGATTTTACGCGGCCCGTTTATATCGGCCTATGAAGGCATAGCTTCTGCGATCGATGTTAAAGGTGTTAAATGGGTTTTAGGTTTTTAGCTTCAAATATTATTCAATTCGTCTGGACGACATGCTCTTTTTTTCTGTAGCTCTGGAGGTGGTGTATCCGAATTTTCTCAGATAGGTATTGTAATCAAGAACAATATATTGTTAAATTATCTTCGGGATAACAAATAGATAGATGGCAAAAACATGGCATATGCTCCATGGCAAATTGCAATATATTTAAAATTACTAAATATCTTAAAATCATACCCATCATTTGTGACTTCAAGATCCATATGCACACATGTAAACAAAAACATTATTTCTACATGCGCAAAGTGAACGCGTTTTGGTAAAGATATCAAGTATTCCTTCCAATAAGTGTACACTGCCTTAAATAAAGAAGATAAAGTATCTAAAAAAGAGACAACAAATTTTATTAGCGACAATAAGGCATACACAATCTTCTACTTGATATAAAAAAGACGAGTTTCCTAATTTTGCTCCATGAAAATAGTTTTTTTTTTTTAGGGCATTTATAATTAAGTTTGATTAAATCAGAATATATGGTTTTGCCAAAAAAAAACAAGCAAAAAACTTATCTAGGTACATATTCGAAATGAATTTAATTTGCACAGGTAACTTTATCATCCAGAATAGGATTATTATTTGACAATTTCTGCATTGAACAACCAACGAATTCGAATTTAACTTCATTAATTGAACAGATTTAGAAGTCCGCGAATTTTATATATTTTTTTAAATTGTAATAACGTTTAACTTGAATTATTTTGTAGTAATTATTTTTTAACATGCTTCAATTTAACAACATTTAAAATATCAACATTTTCCAATTTTAAATTAGTAATAGCTACTTTTATATCTTCATTTGAGAAAAGTGCATCAATACTTTTATAAGAACATTAGGAGATTTTAAAATTAAACAATGAAAGAAGTTCGAAGTTCTGAAGTGAAAATTAATTAACACTGGTAATAAAACCATCAACAATTATATGGTTTTGAAGTTGAGGAGCTTGTTTTGGAGCGTAATTTGCTTTCAGTCAGAGCAGTTAATCTTTACAATCCAGGCCGTAGCTAGGGGGATTTTTGAGGGTTCGTACCCTCCACCCAGAAGATTTCATACATATGCTTTTTTGAAGTTTCATTTCTAGTACTATATTTTCGCAAAGTCGATTTTAGATAAAGTTTTTTATAAATCTTAAATAGTACTAGTTTTTTTGTAAAAATTAAGTAGGATTTTCAAAAATATTCGGCCGGCTGGATTGATACTCCACGAATACTTTATCTTTATTTTTTATGTGTATCTTAAATTAAACAAGAAGAAGCAAGTTATTAAATATGTAAATATTATAATTAATCTGAAGGTATTACTGGAAAACAAACCTACATGGCTACGGCCTAGCTCACAATGAAACCGAGATCACCGATGTCATATATACGTTAGAATTCACATTATTATTCATTTTAGATAGATTATAAATTATGTTATGTTACTCTCAAAGCCATTTTAAATTATATAAACTAATAAAACAGTAATGTTCTCTAATTTATAAAATAAAAAAAATAAACAATAATTTTGGTAATCTCATTTGACAAACAACGACAGATTATATTAATACGGTTGTTCTACTACAAATACTGAACTTATCGATCATTCAACGAACGATTTACACAAAACTTGTACGCCCCATAGGCATCCATCGAATGGGAGTCGACACCACCACCATTACCACCATTACCATCATCACCACAATTACCACTACACAACACACAACAGCATAGCCCGCATTGAATATATAACATATACAAGCTACATATGTATAATATATATATGTATATATAAAAATATTTACAGTTGGAAAACTTTGCCTAGACTCATTTATCGTTCAATCGAGTTGTACACGCGCGGAAAAACAATATAAATGATCGCTGTGCGCATATGGAAAAATTACTCAAAGTTTTTTTGTAAACTGCATTGTTTTTTGATGAATGCTGCGTGGCGCCACAGACGTTAATTGCACTATGTTTTACTTCTATGTTTTTTATTAAGGATGTTTTTAATAGAATTAAATTTAAGTTTGTTAGTTATTACTTGATTTATAATTATATATATATATATATAAAACACAACATATTGATTTGTTTATTATGAGCGAATCAAAGTTGTGAAATTACTAAATATTTTTTGAAGTTCGACTGCATCTTATTAATTTATGTTATTGCTGAAAGACGGTTTCTGGTTCAACAGGAGAATGAATAACAATACCTGAAAGATAGAAGAGCAAAAAAAAATTCTAGGAGGAACAAGGAAACCTCAAAGAGCACGATTTTCTCCAGGAATGTTTTTTTTTTGTTGTGGATCAGAAAAGATTTACCAATTTCCAAAAATAAAGTAAGAAAGTATAGCTAGTGTAAGGGAAAAAGATGTGCCAACTACCAACTCCCTACCAGAAGTGACTTATGTCACTAGACGTATTGTGAGAAAAGGTGGAGGACAATACAAGATTGCTGGGTCTGATAAGACTTTAAAGAGGGCTCAGCAACGTGAAAAGCGGAGGTCGAAAATTCTGGAAGAGAGCGCCGAGAGAGAGAGACGAGTGCCCAAACAGACATAAAAACTACTGCTATCAAACGGCAACAATCGGATGAAAGTCCGGCGGGGCCAAGTAAAAGAGACAGAACCTAACAAAAAAAAGCTACAGGGACTGTCTCATGGCGGATCTGACCAAACAATCTGCTGAAGAAGCAGATAAAAATGTTAGAGTGTCTCCCGATGATAATAAGCTGGATGACACTGAGACTTATGTGGACTGCGTCGTGGATGAGATGTCTGAACTAGCCGCAAACTTAGAGGACACTCTGCTAAAGGGGTCAGACGAAGAAGAGGAAGCAGTTTTAGACTTCCTCCATCTCTAAGCCCTTCAGAGCTACATGCAGCACTGCCAAGCAGCCACACACAACATCATTGTGGTACTTGCGAAGATGCAAATATAAATTGCTCTCATCCAAGAACCTTGGCCAGGAAAAGTTAAAGTTCGGGGTATGAAATTACCAGGGTTCTCCAAACCAACAGAAGAAAAGATAAGAACCTATCTAATAGTCAAATGTAATCCTAACGGTTTCTTATTAGCAAATTTTAGCTTCTCAGACCTTGTTGCCGTGATAATAAAGGTGTGTGACAAAGAGTAACATAAAACAATAGTGTTTGAATCAATATATCTCTCATATGATGCACCGGAGGCACCGCCCTCAAAAGAAATAGATGACCTGGTAGCTTACTGTGTAAAAAATAAACTGAAACATCTTCAAAGAAAGAAGTTAACTTTTTAAGAAATCTACTGTTTCAATTTAATGTTCTGTAAAAAAGTACAATATAATTCAAATTTTAAGGGAGTAGGGACAGCAGCACCAGTCCCATATCGTCAGAGGCGCCAGAACTTTAAGTATATATTTCGGTATTAAATTTACTCTCTAAGCGCCATACCTTTGTCGGAAAAAGCAGAATTAAACACAAAACTTCCATTTAAAGAAACGCATTATCCATATACAATTGTTATGTTGATTGCTTTTTTTTATAGTAAAAGTCCGCCAAGCGCTTAAAGATTTTAATTTACCAAAGAATTAAAAGACAGTGGATACCAAAAGAAAAATACTACCAAAAACAAGCTAAAGACTAGCAAAAACCAAAATTTCATTAAATTTTAAAATTGTATAATGAATATAATAATGTTAAAATATGTAAGCTTATGTTAAATTTTGTTTTATTTTTTCCACAAAGGTTTATATGGCGCTTAAGTCTTTAAAGTAAATACATTACCGCAATATACTTAAAGTACTGGTTCCTCTGAGTTTAGCGCTTATGTCTTTTGACATTATTATTAATTTTAAAACGATTTTTTGGGAGAAGAATTGGAAGGCAAGCTATTTTTTCCGGAAAAAGAAAAGATAAATAACAATTAAATTAAATTAAAAAATGTATAATGTAAATGTAGGTTTGAATGAATAATTTCCCTTTAAAACATACTGAAACTTATCTAAAACTAAAGATAGACTTGGCATGTTCCACAAATTATTATTATTTACAATAAACAACGTATTTTTAATAAGTATTATAATATATTAAACTAATTAATTTCTATATATCAAAAGTTTTTGTAATGTGTTTTCGTCGGCAATATGCCGTATGTTGTTATAGTACTTGACTGGTGAATAAGGGGTCGTCGGTTCAAACCCAATCTTAGCACATCCAAGTTCACGCTAATTGACAGCTGTCAATTATGTATAATATAGAGAGTTATTACCGTGAATTTTACGTTTATATTACCTCGAATATAAGTCGATTTATTCTCCAATTAAGTCGAATGCAACGTAATTTTACCACATATAGGACGGGAATAACTAACATAACCCAGAAAATTTGGTAGAATCTACTACTTATCGACCTATAATGTTACTTGGGTAAAGAGCTGCAATTTTTATTTTGTATTTTCTTAGCTAAAGCATGAAATCATTACATTTCATCCTCGCTAAAACGCAAATTTAAAACCCCACAGGGTCAAGATGATATGTTTAATTTAAAAAAAAAACTTAAAATTTAATTATACATTGTTTGTTGAACAATTACATTATTAATATAAATAGGTCTTTTTATTAGCTTTTTGTTTAGTCGCTTTGCATGCTCTAGTAATTCAGGATGAATGTTTTATTTCCTTGGGCCTTTTTAGCATCTTAGGAGCAAGGCGGCAGCATTTAGCACTCTAACAAAAACTATTTCAGCAATTTAGGATTGGAATCATTTAAAGTTTTATATTAGAGAAACAACCGCTTACCGCTCACCACCGAACCGGATGCGACTGCCCTCTCACGACTTCTTTAAAAAGAATTTAAAGTTATTAGTGAACATCTGCAACTTTATTTAGAAACACTCTGCAAGACGAACCAATTACAGGCTTAACATTGTACACCTTTCGGATGCAACGATCACGCATGTATGTTGTAGGTATATACTATAATATATTAGTGTATAAAATGTATATATTGTATATATTGTGTTTCTGTATTTATAGTCTATATACCAAGGTCTATACTAAAACGTCTCGTACGGCGATGTCACTCTAATTTAAAACAAAAGATACCAAACAACTCGAAACGAAGTCTTATTGCTTTAGTGCTTTTCAAATGCATTGTACCATTAATTCTCACTGACTTGTGGAATACTCTGAAGCTACGGCGCTGCCGTTGCCAGTTATACATTATATTGTTTGTATGTAGTTGACTGCAAAGGCGCCACTGATGCGACGCAACGAAGACGCGCGACTTCATCTTCGAAGACTAGAGAGAGCTTCTTTGTTTGCAGCTTTTGCACATCCAAAAGGAAAGCAACGTGTGCATTGAAATATATAAAGCTTTGTGTGGCATTTAACTTTAGCAATATAGTATATACTATATACTTATACATTTACATACTAAAGAATTATATAGTATTGTATTAGTCTACATGTATTTTATGCATTGCCTACGGGATTCTGGTTGGCTTTAATAATTCCGGGTATGTGTGTTTTTGCTTAGTCATGCGATGTTTGGGTGCTAGGTTATGTGTGTATGGATGAAAAGTCTTCATATACATAAGTGTGTCTGACAAATAGCAAAATATAAAGCGAGTTGGAGTTTAGATGTAAATGAGAATCAAACAGACAACAAGAACTGTTAATTGCCACATGGAACTTTTGTACGTTGTTGATTGTACGAAAGGGAGTACGTACTGGCAGCACGCAGCAGCTGCGGGTAAGTAGATATTAGATTTGAACATAATTCTAATAGATCAACTTTATTGCATTTTTAAATCCATTAATTATTCCAAAAATTATGTCAAGACACACTCTTTTTCAATTTAACACATTGTCAGGAAATAATATTTTTCATTTAATTATATTCGTATGTTAGCTTTTTTGTATTGCAAGCGCAACTGCCTCGTAAAAGGTTGAAGGAGCAGCTAGATAAAATAAAGTAACGCAGTTGAGATAAAGCTATAAAGCAGCACGATATAAAAAGTAACAGTAGAGTATAACTGTGAAAAGTGGGCGATCATTTTGAGGTTTAGTCCTCGTTTACCCATCATCCTCCGTTCATGTAACATATTTATTTTTCATGCTATTCATTTTTTAAAAAGGGCAGAAAATATGGGATTAAACGAAAAGAGAGTAAGGATGGTAAGCCAGTACCAAAATCAAACTTTCGGCATACTACACTTGACTCAAATGAGACTTTCCGATGACATCTCTTCTTAACAAGAACGAGCGGCAAAAAAGAGGTAAGATCCTAACAAAACCAGCTTGTCTCGCAGTTTTTCAGAAGCTGTAGGCTGACGAGTTTCAGGGTTGCCATCGCAAATTTGGATGACAAGGACCAAACGAGACCATTACCCAGATTCCAAATAAGATTGGTAAGAATATACCCTGTATTCTCGGATACAAAATAAACTATTAATATTCTCATAAAAAGGAAAGCCAGACTTTCAACCGACGATGGGTCTATAGCGAGCTACTACATCCAGATGATGTATAATGTTACTGCACACCGGCCAGGAGAATTCAAAGACAAATCTGCGTATTATTGATGGGCACCCCGTTTGAATGGCCCAGATTAACAGCAAATCCAAGGGCGTGAAAAGAAGTGAAATCATCTCGGCCATTCTCACTACCGACGATGGGCCAACAAGTAACAACATCCAGATGTAGAGCATCTACATCTGGATCTACATTATTGTAAAGCTGCCGCGAGAAATCCAAGCCAAAGCTTAAGATGTGGTGAAGTTTTGTAAACCCTGGAGCTTTAATACAAAATTAGAAGCAGTGGAAGCAACCACAATATACGTATTTCATTAAAGGGTCGGAACTGTCCAATTATCATCTTTCAGGACAATAAACATATTCAATTATGTGTTGCAATTAAACTATTATGAAATCCCAACTGAATTCTATTATAATATAATATCGAACGGCAAAAGGCAACGGCAAAAGTCAAGTATATCCGGAGGATATTCCCTATTATTATAATAATATCTAATTTAATTTGGTTTGTATAGTTAAAAAAATGTGTATACATAGCGAACATAATTATGTTCTCAAAAAGCACTGTTACATAAAACAAACGTCTTTATTTTGCACATGTCCCGAGAGCGTTTTTGCTTTTTATTATTTTATAATACAACTTTAATTTTAAGTTTTAATATGAAGAAGGTTATTCTTAAAATGATTGTTTGCGAAGAGAATTCAAGTAACGATGCAATAATTTTCAATTTACAGAAATTGAAAATGAAGGAAATGAGGAACGTGAAGAAAAATCTTGGACAGACTGGAGGTTAAAATAAGGAAAAAAGACAGAATGAATCCGAAGCGAGCCCGCAATTTAAATTTTAAAAAAGAAAGTGAATTGTATCAAAAAGATTTTAAATTAAAATTATTAATTTAAAAAAACATCAGTGCTAAAATAAAAATTACAAATCATAGAATTGACGAAAGACCAATGAATACATTTAAAATTTCAAAAACTCTATGACGAAATTTATCTCTCTCAAATCCCTTTTCATCCCTTACGGGATATAGGGGCTGGTGTACGATATCTTATACCAGACACCCATTTTACGGGTTCACGATATTGTGCCGCTTATGCTAACCACTCCAGACTTGAAGTTTATTTTGTTCTTGCACTAGCAACTCATCCTTGATTTTAAGAGACCTAATTTACCTTGAATGCGACTCTAACAGATTTTACAAGTCAAATATACATATTTTTTAGATATCTCTATGTAAAAAGATCTTTCTTGCTATATTTCGTTAACTAACTGATAACATCAATGTAATCTATACGAGTTCTATTTTAGGGTGCGCTTGTATAATTATTTGAAGGCATCAATGTCCCGTTGTTTGATAACGCATAACCATATCAGCAGGCTATTTTATAGCAAGAGGAACCTACTAATTTAAAGTGCATATTCGATACTCGATAAAATAAATGCTGCTGCTGCCGGGAATCGAATCCGGGCGGTCCGAATCCTAACAACTATACCGTGCACAATTCCAACGCGTTGTCTATATATTTTTAATATATAGCAAAAATATTTTCAACGTTACGAATGTATGAATGAATGTATAATATAAGGTGAGTCAGTCATAATTCATGTATTAGCTGCAAAAGCGTACATTTTCAGTAAAATTGTAATTCAATAATTTTTGTGTTTTAATTTTTCATCCATTTTTTGTATTTGTGATTATTTTGGGATCAATTTTTTTTTTTTCTGTCGCCAAGAGCCATTTTCTGTCGCTATTTTCATCCACCGCAAAATTTTATAATTCTGTCGCCGCCATTTTTCTGTTGCTATTGTATTGAATTCTGTTTCTGTTGTTTGCGACACCGAGGTTTAAGCCGTACGGACTTTTCCAATGCACTTTGTCCGGCTTATCTAGCTTTATACAACCAACTGCACTCGATAGATGATTACCTTAGATAAAAGCGCAAGCGAAACCTAATAATTTAACGGGAAGTACATAATTTATATACGTAAGTGCTATACAAAAATCACAACTGGTCGTATGGCCAAATATGTGATAACTTTAACGTTGGATACGGGTACTGCTGGATTTAGTTATTCTAATAGTAAAATTTTTTTTTAAATACCACCTAAACTTTTGATCGATACTGTATTTCCGGTATACATCGCATGTACTTCCGGTCTTCTGCATACGCCAGCATACATCAGCGCTTAAGCCAGAGGATAATTAAGGATTTGGAAAGGTAAACCACGTCCTTTCATTGACAGTCAAATATCTGACGGAGCAAGTATCGGCTCTACAAAAAAAAAAACAAACATCTTCTAACAACATGTTTTCTATTTTAGATATGGAAACAGACCGATGCTGAGCCAGTCCACGAAACCACCACAGAGGCACCATTCACTATTGTGAAAAAGAAGACGTACAGTAAACCGATGGTGACGAAAGTAGTCGCCACCAGTATTGAAGCGCCAGGTAGCAGGTACTGCAAAGGACACACAGGTAACTTTTACCATTCAAGGCGCCAACCATGACTCGCCAGACAACAGGTACGCCTTCCACATCTGCCAAGAAGTCCATAAAGCCTCCTCCAATCGTGGCCTATGATATAGACACGAAATCCATCCGCATTGACCTGCAAGAAATTATTGGACATAAGAACTTCTCTTTTAAGCATTTGATCTCGAGGTGTTTACAAATTTAAACGAACTCGCGAGAGGACTTTTAAAAATCACGGACATCGAGTACCATACGTTTGACGCAAAGAAAGACAGGTGCACAAATGTGATTCTGCGACATCTCTACGGCACATACAACGAGACAGACATCGAAAAGAACTCAAGGACCTAGAACTGGACATCAAGGTAAGGAAAATTAAACGTTTTTCCACAGAACGCTGCAAGCGGGAGAAAAGGAGCTCGACCTTTGGCTGATTCAATTGTAGCCTAACAGTGACATAGATTCTCTGTTGTCATTGAAGAAATACCTCAGTCTGCTGAATATACTATTCGAACGTATAAAGCCTCAAGGAATTTCACAGTGCTCCAACTTTCAGCACTATGGTCAGAAAGCCAGGAACTGCGCCAGACAAAACTGCTGCGTCAAATGTCATAAGACCACCCACCTGACAGCAGCACAAGGAAACGCACTGATGAATCGAAGCCCCAGTGCGTCAACTGCAAGGAGGACCATGCAGCCAACTTCAAAGGATGCTCGCACTGTCAGAGTCTCATCATGAAGAAGCAGCAGGAAGCGCGGAAACGGCAAAGCACTCGACAAGCGAGTTATGGTAATTATAGAAGCGCTCAGTATCGTTCGCCAATGTTTTAAATCCCCAACCTGTTCCTTCAGAACACCACACTTCCCTTCCTAGCTTGCCTTTGCTTCGACCTCCCACAGTTTCTAATAACACGCCAGTCACTTCGACTGGCTCCATGGCTAAAGACTGCCAAGCCTTTTTCGGCATGTCCATCTCTAGTCTTATGGA
>JAAAKO020061678.1:0-10204 GCA_010015015.2 Bolitophila cinerea | reverse complement strand
TAATACATTATTAATTAAACAAAATATCGAGTGAAACAACAGAACATCAAAGAATATAATAAAAAAAACTAAATCAGATATTAAATCCTTCCAGGGACAACTATCCAAACATCTAATTATGAATTTTTGCACTTAAAGTTACATGACTTGTAGTGCTGAACAATTCTAGACGTGTAAAATATTATCAATAAATTCAAGGTTCCGTGTTAGACCTAATGCTTCGCCGGAACGCGTCTCGCGAGATATTGAAGTCAAACAAACAACGGGTAAAAGACTTGGTCATACCTTTCATTGGCTCTGCTTGCCCATACGAAGTTCTTTTAAGAAGTCATGCTCGCACAAAACTCGAGCAGGTACATTTAATTGAACTAGCGACACCAAATTTGGTGCGTCGATGCGATGTGATAAAAGATCAAAAATGAAGAACACACCCGCATTTCTACGTCTAACTAGACTCTAGCGACAAACGCCCACAACGGTCAGCATAGAGAGGAAGGACAAAATTTTCATCTCTAACCACCACACGTCGATGTGCATACAGAACAAATTTATTTGTATTCCAAATGTGATCTAACATGAGCACAATTCACGCTTTGTAGTGCTTTTAGGTCTACGAATTCGGAGCAGATCTTCTTCATGAAACAGAGCATAGAATATACCTTTAAAAAATGTACGTTATAATGTTCTCTGAACGACAACTTCTCATCAAAAAGAACACCTAAATCGAAATCACGAAATTCAGACACTCTTGCTAAGGAGATAAATGGCATCTCCTACTGTAATCAAATTTAATAGGTATTCTCTTACGATGAAATGTCATTGATTTACATTTACCAATATTTAAAAAGAGGCTATTCCGCTCATACCATGAAGATAATGAATCCAGGTCACGCTGTAGGCTCTCGCAGTCTGATTACGTCGCGACTTTATTAAAGATTTTTAAATCATCCGCATACATAAGGCATTTGGAGTAGGTAAATACAGTAGCAATATCGTTTATAAACAGATTGAAAAGAAGTGGTCCCAAGTGACTACCCTGGGGCACCCCGGATCTCACCGAAAACAAACTAGACCGCCACTGCTCGATTTTAACATATTGTGTTCGACCGTTTAGGTATGATTGAATCCAACTCAAAAGAGATGAGTGCACACCTATTTCGTGCAACTTTTTTACAAGATAGCTGTGCTGCAATCTATCGAAAGCTTTGCGAAAATCAGTGTACACAACATCAACCTGTGAGCCGGACTCAATAATACCCATAGCATAGTTTGTAAATTCTACCAAATTTGTCGTAGTTAAACGACCTGACATAAAATCGTGTTGATTTAACGATATAGTTTTTCTTAATTGACCAGTCATCGCATCACAGACAATGGACTAAAAGAGTTTAGCTATAGTAGGCAAAATAGCTACCATCTGTAGTTTGAAATATCACTTATGGAACCATTTGGGTGTGATATAATATGTCTTCCAACGTTCTGGAAAGACGCTGGATAAAAGTGATAAGTTGAAGATAAACTGAAGAGGCTCAGCGAGAGCCTCAGCACATTTCTTCTAAAACAACGGTGGAATCTCGTCAGGACCTCTGCCCTTATTCACATTAATGCTCAAATTTTAAATGTTTATTTTTAAACAAGTCTATAATTATATTTGACTTCCAAATTATATTTTTTTGATGCAAAGGGTGGAGCTAAAGAGTTAAAACAGAAAAATTTCGGGGTAAAGTCTAATGATGCAGTTATTTAAAAAAAAAGAACATTTATTCGATCCTAAAAAATAATTAATAAATTTCTCATATTAAGAATTTTCATACAAATTTCAAACAACCCTAAAAGGGGATGGACATATGACCATCATAAATAAATATGTACATAGTGATCAAGGAAAAAAAGTGAACCTTTTGTCGTTTTAAGTATTTTTCAACATTTCCGCTCCAAATTTAGCATTTCAGCCCTTGCGCCAATTAAACTTTTTTGTAACTGGGTATCCATACAAAATATATAGGGGATGGAGTAAATTTTAGTTTATATTGCAGCAGCATTTTCGTTGTTGTTGTAAATTGTTGTTGAGCGTAATTATGAAAGAATGAATAACAGAAATAACTGTTCTTCTTATTTTTTATGGCCATCTCATTGTAAATCAATAAAGCATATATATATATATATACATTTTTTATTAAAGAAACAGGTAACCATCCTTTTAATATATTCACAAAATATTTATCTGCATCATTTTCGAATATTATGTAAACACTCCCCAGTATTTATACAACTTCGGTTTCGGCATAAATATAAATACGGAACGCAGCCCGCAAAAAGGTTGTGTGTGTATGTATGCGCGTGTTTTTTTAGGGTTTTGGATAATGCAATGTTTTTTGTACCGGAAGCGGATGTAATATTGCTTTTTGCATGGAAATGAATTTAATGAAAATTTATTTGGGATGCTGGCTAAAATTTTATAAAAATATCTATTTGGAGTGTAGGTACACACGAAATACACACGAAACACACTAACAAATAATAATGGGAATACATTTACAAAAAAATATCTGTGGATTTATTTATATTTATACAATATGTATTTGAATATTTATATATTGCTATATGCAATTTTGTATATAGCGGAATATGACTGCTGGTTATGTTTTGTTGTTGATAAAAACATAACTAAAAAAATGCCAGACATATACAAATATAATAAATACGTTCAATTGGAACATTGCTTTTTTCGTATTGTGCTAAATATAGATTTTATGAATATTCATTTTTTTGTTGCAAAGTACTATTATTGTTATTCTACCTATATCATTATTGACAAGAATCGGGTAATGTCGAAAAATATGCAAAATTAGCTGGACTTGTTTCTATAAGGCGTTAATTTTCAATCTATCACATTTCACCGGCATTTTTCCAGAGAGATAGACAACGTCTTATATCACTTATATTTTAAGATGATGTTTCAGAATTTATATTTCAAAAAACACAGGGCATTGCTATCATTTCAACATTCAACTATGGCTCAACTCTTTGAGTTCATATTTTTTTTCAATTTGACTAAAGTGTAGTTTCGGATTTATACAATCTGAGAACCTACTCCCCATCCTACATTATAAAGGGACATCTTAGGAAGGATACGGGCTCAAGTATTATGAAGTTTTAAAAATAATCGGTTTGGTATTAAATTTAAGGAGTTTATATACATTATCTATGATTCATAATAATAATAATTTGCATACTTGGCAATAACTTTTTTAAAATCACATAGCTACAATTACTTTTGGTTTGTAATTAAGCTCAACGAGCTGCTGATTTATGTTTTAGGATTTCTAGGGTAAGTTCGGCGTTGTGCAATAATCTCAGGAGACATAATCTCAGAAAAATCCTGAGAATAAGTCACAAGTGGCCTGTGACATAATCTCAGGAAAATATATGGCTAAACTGCTGTATATCCAAGCATATCTTAGGGGCGAGGGGGAGGTGGTAGGGTGTCCACCCTTAAAAGTGACAAGGTCAATATAGGCGTTGTTTGTGGGCAGAGCTCGCTAACGGGTATTCTTGATACAACCCTGGGCTACGCAAGGTTTTAGGTGCTCACGCGTGATGGGTTTCGAAAAGCGTGGGTTTTGAGAATCGTGGGTTTCGAGAACTATAATTCGCACTCGTAATAATGGCGGAAAAATAATTTAGTATGGGAGATTCTAAAAAAAAACATATTTCATATTTTTTGTAATTATCATTAGGCTGATATCACACGATTAGCTAACGACAATATTTTGGTGCAAATCATAAAAATATCGTTTGGCAACCCTCTCATTAACCAATTTAATTGCCGTAAAGTTCGCCAAACTGCCATTTAGTTAGTTTGGCGCATGCATAATAACCAAAAATAGGCTAAGAAATTAAGTTATAATGGGATAAGAAAAATATTGAATTTTAGCGGGCAAAGCTAAATTTATTTTTTTAGGGAAATAGGATTATTACAAATACATTTTTTTATAAAAAAAAAACGAAGAAGGATTCTAAGTTTAAAAAACGTCTTTTTGAATGAATTTGGGAGTTTTTTTGGGCTGGTATTTAGAATACGTTAAAATGTAGAACAAACACACTTTTTTAGTTATTTTCTAAGCTTCTACTATTTTTCATTACCTGTTAAATAATATTTTTGTTTTATATTAGTAACAATACATTATTTGTTCGTATCAAAGAGATT
This sequence comes from Bolitophila cinerea, assembly GCA_010015015.2. Taxonomy (NCBI): domain Eukaryota; kingdom Metazoa; phylum Arthropoda; class Insecta; order Diptera; family Mycetophilidae; genus Bolitophila; species Bolitophila cinerea. Next base: position 5,994 of record JAAAKO020061678.1, on the reverse strand, counting down.
TTCTAATTAAATTTCGTAATAAGGGCAACCTCCCATACATCCCTAAGAAAGCTCCGCCCGCTATAGTATAATTGAGCCAAATTGAGATTTAAACTATAAATTCCACAAAATCAGTGTTAGGTTATGCATTGCAATAATACATTTTTGGCCCTGAGCTTTTCGGCCTGGGGGTCGGTGATTTGATTTCAGGACCGGAGTCTCTGGGCGAAACAGACACTGTTGGCAATCCTACCGTTTTAGCAATATTTCGGTTAACAGTTGCTAGGTTACGGATGTATTTTTTCTGTATGTCTAATGTACACAAACAAATGCAGACGAAATAGGTCGCCAGGCATCTGCTGGTGAATATGCTTCAACTCAAACACAATTTGGTCAAACAGAAGGACAAGCCGAACGTTTACCGCGCCATGGTCAAGCCATAGTTTCCAAACAAACTGGTTTTTCTATATTTAAAAATAACTTTCTGACCAAACAAAGAAAGTTTAGGTCTGCATTTCCAATTATTTAACGTTGGCTATCAGGTAAAAATAATTTAAAGACGCCCATAACCATTTGGGGATTGGGGATAGCTGTGGAATAGAGTTGAGGTTAGCATTTCTAAATATTTATCAATGGCTACCCAGTAAAAAATATTTGAAAGTAATACGTAGCCATTTGGGGACAGCCTTGGAGTATATTGAAAAACATGTATGTGCCATCCTGTAAAAATACTTTCTGAACAAACTAAACAAGTTTAGGGGGCTATTTACATTCTCCTGAATTGGCGCAACCATATTTTTGGATAAGGATTCGAAGATCAACATATTTTAAAGAGGTTGACAACAGGGTCTTTTTCGCCCGGAGACTCTTGGCCTGAGATCAAATCTCCGGCCTCCGGGCCGTGCTAGAAAAGCTCAGGGCCAAAAATGTATTATTCCATTAAAAAAACACTGATTTTATGGACTTTATAGTAAAAATATAAATTTTGGCTAAATTACACTTTAGCGGGCAGAGGTTTTTTTAGGGATGTATGGGTGGTTATAATTTTAAACATCCTATTTTATTTTAACTTATTTGAGAACAGAATTAATTGTCAGCATTTATGAAAGTAATGTAAGAGAAATGTAAGGATGTAGTGTAAAACGGGAGGCCCTACAAAAATGTGGCTTCAAACATTAAAAAAAAATTTCTTTAATTTTTTTTTTTTTTTTAATATTTTTTTTTACATAAAATATCAAAAAAAATTTTGTTTAATGAAATATAACTTAGGCCGAATAGTATCAAGCCGAATGTCATTAGGCCGAATAAGCCGTTAGGCCGAATATCATCAGACCGAATGTTATCAGGCCGAATGAGCCAAATTTCAACCCAATTTTCAGGAATATTCAGGTTGGAATACATATATTTTTAGGAAGGGTTCATCCTCAGGACCCTAAAAAAGAAATTTCATCGCAATCCCACCAGCCATATGCCAAATAGCCTAATGGGAATGTTCAGGGAGGAAGTCATATATTTTTGGGAAGGGTTCATCCACAGGACCCCAGAAATGAACTTTCATTTGGCCTAAACCAGCTTATTCGGCCTAACGGCTAATTCAGCTCAACGGCTCATTCGACCTAATGGATCATTCGGCCAAACGGCTCATTTTTCCTAACGGCTCATTTTGCCTCACGGCCCCTTTGAGCCTAACGGCTCATTCGGCTATAAAGCTGATTCGACTGAACGGCTCATTCGGCTAAACGGCTGATTCGGCTCAACGGCTCATTCGGCCTGACTGCACATTCGGCCTAACGGCTCATTTTTCTTAACTGCTCATTCGGATTAACGGCTCATAGGACCTAACGGCTCATTCGGCCTAATGACTCATTCGGCGTAACGGCTCATACGGCCTAACGGCTCTAACGGCTCATTCGGCCTAACGGCTCGATCGACCTAACGGCTCATTCGGCCTAATGACTCATTCGGCCTAACGGCTAATTCAGCCTAATGACTCATTCGGCCTTACGGCTCGTTCGGCCTAACGGCTCATTTGACCTAATCCCTAATGACTCAATCGGCCTAAAGAGAATATATTTCTGGCTGCTCATCGAGTTGCTGATTTATGTTTTTAGAGTTCTTGTGAACTTTCTGCTTTTTCAGGTTTTCAAAATTTTGACGATATTGAAATATTGTTAACTCTGAGTGTATATTTAATAATAGATGTTCACCGCTAATTCCAAAGATATATAAAATGAACGTCGAAAGTCAAAGTCAAAGTAATTTTAAGTTATCAAACTTTACAGCATACTCTGAAGTGAATAAATGGTATTTTTCAATCACCTAATTGAACCAACAAAAGTAAATCCTGTGCTTTACTGAACATAACGCAAAGTCGCGCTTTCAGTTCCAATTACAAACAGTAAAACACAAAATTCTTGTATATATATATATATATATATATATATAATATATTATTATATTTAAATCCTTTGTAATTCTTGCGCGCAGTCTTCTGAGGATTACACAACAACGTCGACTTTTGCCAGTAAATGTTTTCTATTCTTGGCAAATCATGTGCACCAGGCACCGCATTGCCATTGGCTGCCCGCGTTACACGGGCTTGTGTGCAACATTCGAGTGTGCAACTCTTTATAGGAAATTGCAAAATGTAATTCTGTTTGCTTTTGTTCCGGAAATGTTTATTTTATTTAAATTAAATATTTCGTGACATTTATGTAAATTTGTATATGCCCCAGGAGATAGTTTCAAGAATATGTAAGTATATAGTAGTATGAATGCCATTGTGAATTTCACTTATGTTTTTTCAAAGAGTTTTGCCGCATTGTTGAGCAAGATTATATACATTCCCTACAATACAACAAAATGTAAACATGAGAGGAATTTCCGAGACACAAAAGTGTGTCATACTTACGGCTTCTATCCATAACGATTGGCCGAAACACGATTGGCCGAAACACGGTGGGCCAAATGATACGTTTGGCCGAATAATATAATTGGCCGAGTTTGTAAGTGCGTGGTATATATGTATTCTGTTAATCGTGTGTCTGCCAATCTTTTTTTTGGCTTATTGTGATTTTGCCAATCGTGATTCGGCCAATCGTATTATTTGGCCGATCGAGATTTGGCAAATCGTGATTCGGCCAATCGTATTATTCGGCCAATTGTATCATTCGTACAATCGGTTTTCGGCCAATCGAGAGACACCGATATAAAATATAGTTTTAATAATACAAGTAAAACGTATTTTTGCATATATTTGTAGCTCATTTTTATAAATTAATGAAGTTCTTTTCTTTTATTAATAAACATAATATTAGATACTTAGTTATCTAGTTATGACAAATAGTATTTTTTAAATTGAATTCATTGTTTCTGGGACACCCTATACGAATATTGCACTTATTTGTACATAATCTTGTAGCTGGTTTCTTGATAATGCAGTTAACTGTTTTCCGCATTAAAATCGGTTGTCGGAGGGTGGTTTATATTAAAATAAAAAAATTAAAATAAAATATACATTTTGGACACCCTGTAAAATAATAAAACAAAAAACAAAAAAATTAAAGCAGCCATTTCTTTTTGTTTTTTAATTACTATTTACTAAAAATATTTCAGATATCGTAATGGGCCATTTGGGATAGATATAAGAAAATTTGCATAAATTGGTTTTTGCTCCGGAAATACCCGGCGTAATTAAAAAAAAATGCGGGATGCATTTTTTTTTTAAATTTCAATTATCCTTTTTTTATGTTTGATGCTTTTGGCCTAGATTCAATTATCCTGGACGTAAGGTTTATGCCCTGATACTAGATGACGGACGGAAGGACGGACGGACAACGCGTGATAATAAGTCTGCTCATATTAGCCTAAATCGTAATGAGTTTGTATCATAGGCGAGCCCAGAAAATATTTAGGGGGGCACATATCATGACGAAAGTATTTGCGATCGTCGCTGAATTGCTCATTTAACTATTATTTTTAGAGATCGCTACAAAATTCTGTTTTGTTTACAATACATCGTTCGTCAAAAATCTATATACTATATATTTTATGATTTTGACATTCGTCGAGTTTCGTCAAAAGTGTGGACATGTTGACAGAGGAACATAACCTAACTTCTCTTCTATATTATTATTGTTCTTTGTATGTGCCTAATAATTGTGACGGCATGGGTTTAGCGGAGATGTCTTGGCTCAAAACTCTGCTCGTCTTGCCAGTTGCCAGAAAATGCAACGATAATTGCAACTGAACCTCGGTGGGTTGTCAGGCTTATATTTGTGTCCCTCTTCCACATGATCGGCGCGACAAGAGTATGCAGATAATTAAACCAATTCAAGCAATGGATTTTCGTAAACAACTTTCGCTCAATTTCAACACCAACCCGCAATTTCGGCAATCATTTTGCAGTTGCACCTTCCTTCGGTCGCTGGAGCAGCCACGTCGATACCCAGAACGAATGATTTCGCTTCCTTTCGAATCTCCATACACCCGCAATCCATCCTAGTGCCCAATAAAATATGGTGGGTGGCTTAGGTCGTGTGGAAGCCACCCACCATATACCATACTGTTTGATACAGCTTGAAGCTGTAAGCTCAGTGGCCATATTTAACATCGTACGGTAGAACGACAATTATCCGAAAACGAGAATTCCCCGAAAACGACAGTTCAACGAAAACGACACTTTGTATTTTTTAAAATCATAATTAAATAAAAAATATTTATCGCAAATGATTATGTAGCCCATAACAAATCATTCAAAATATATAGGTAAATTAAATGAACAAACTTTATGATTTTATTTTCAGCCAGGCCCCATAAAATGTAATTTATAATTTTACAAAAAAAAAGAAATAAACATTTTTTTTAGAATTTTAAAATAATTTTTATTTTGAAAATTGTTTTTTTTTGTATTGCAAAAAAAAAGTTTTTAATAAATTCATGCTGATCCATTCTAAAAGAGTTTGACCATACCTGATTTTATTGACGTTTTTGGAGTATTGACGTTTTCGGGGAATTGTATTTTTCAGGGAATTGTCGTTTTCGAGGAATTGTCGTTTTTGGGGAATTATATTTTTCGGGGAATTGTCGTTTTCAAGGAATTGTCGTTTTCAGGAAATTGTCTTATCGAGGAATTGTCGTTTTCCGAGAATTATCGTTTTCGGAGAATTTTCGTTTTCGAGGAATTGTCGTTTTCAGGAAATCGTCGTTATCGAGGAATTGTCGTTTTCAAAGAATTATCGTTTTCGGGGATTTGTCGTTTTCTGAAAATTGACTTTTTCGGGGAATTGTCGTTTTCGGGAAATTCTCGTTTTCGGGGAATTTTTGTTTTCGGGGAATTGTCGTTTTCGGGGAATTGTCGTTTTCAGGGAATTGTCGTTTTCAGGGAATTATCTTTTCGGAGAATTGACGTTTTCGAGGAATTGTCATTTTTGGGGAATTGTATTTTTCGGGGAATTGTCGTTTTCGAGGAATTGTCGTTTTCAGGAAATTGTCTTATCCAGGAATTGTCGTTTTCCGAGAATTATCGTTTTCGGGGATTTGTTGTTTTCGGGGAATAGTCGTTTTTGGGAAATTGTCGTTTTCGGGGAATTGGCGTTTTCGGGGGACTTTCGTTTTTGGGGAATTGTGTTTTCAGGGAATGGGAATTGTCGTTTTCAGGAAATTATCGTTTTCGGAGAATTGACTTTTTCTAGGAATTGTCGTTTTTGGGGAATTGTCGTTTTCGTAGAATTGTCGTTTTCGGGGAATTGTCGTTTTCGGGGAACTAACGTTTTCGGGAAATTGTCGTTTTCGGGAAATTGTCGTTTTCGGGAAATTGACGTTTTCGGGGAATTAAAATTTTCGAGGAATTAACGTTTTCGGGTAATTGTCGTTTTTGGGTAATTGTCATTCTCGGGGAATTATCGTTTTCGGGGAATTGTCATTTTCGAGGAATTGTCATAAAACGGTGACAGGCAAACTATACCTTGTAAAAATCTCCCAAAATCTCTTTTCTCTCTTCTTCTCTTGTGTTTT
>JAAAKO020061667.1:0-10205 GCA_010015015.2 Bolitophila cinerea | reverse complement strand
CGAGCGGGTATTTATATATACAGTCTTGCTTATATGATAAAGCACCCTAATGTTAGTGCATTTTTGCATTCAGGTACCTATACAACCACTGATTATTTTTCGTATTTTAATTATAACTGTAAATTACAACCAATGATAACAGATTTAAGCATTTCATATTTTTGAGCTGATTTTTTAAGGGGGCTTGTCGTTTTTTTTAATATTACGTCTGAAGGTAGATATATATATATATATATATGATATACGCGCCATGTTATCATAGGGCGCTGTGTGCATTATTCTCAAGAGACTTAACGTCACGATAAAAATCGTGACAAAGAGTCACAACTGGATTGTGACTTATTCTCAAGTGATTTAACGACTGGAAAAATCGTGAGAGTAATTCGCAGGAAGACTGTGTCTTATTCTCAAGTGAATCGGGCTTTGAATTTCTCGTCAAGATTTTTATGTGAGTGTGACTTATTGTCAGGATTTTTCGTGACGTTAAGTCTCTTGAGAATAAGTCACAATCGGCATTTGCATTTTTCTCAAGATTTTTCGAGAGAATAAGTTTCAATTTAATGACGTTTAGTCTCATTATTGAAAAACAAAAAAAAAACAACAACAAAATACAGGGTGACGATAATGCACAATCGTCGTGGTATTAAGTCTCTTGAGATTAATTCACCACATCACACATCAAAGCCCAGTCAGTGGGGTTGTTGCCGTGCAAAAGGTGGAGTAGTTCTGTTTTTTGATATGTTGTTTAGGTCGTGGCCGTATTGAAAAGTCTATGTTTTCGATCTTTGGAGAGTTGAGCTAAATCCGTCATCTTTGATTAAAGGTACAAAAAAAATTTTTTTTTGCAAGATTTCGTTACCGGTTATGCCAGATTTCCACCTAGTGGCCAAGTGGTCAATAATATGAATGGCCCAAATGGCCAATTAGCCATTTTGTGGAAATGTAGCCCTTAAACATTTTTTTGAACAATGCACTAACTGTCAAATGACCAACCCGCAAAATAATTGATGCTGCAGAATATTTGGAACATTAGCATGAAGCTTATATTCAAGCAAGATTAAGGGACAACCACCAGCTCCCCTCCATCGTCTTTCTTTATATCGAAAAAGTATTTGTTCCAGCTTTTGATTTACCACCTTCGCTTAAAAAAATTTAATACTAAAACAGGTCAATTTCTCGTTTGCACCACCGCGCTGATAGAAACCGTGTTTTTTACGATTGACCTATGTTTGGTTAGAAAAGACCACCAAAACACTTTGATTGACCAGCAGCGGTTATAAAGTTATTCCGAAAATAATTTCGGGGTCCAATTTCACACAAGTTTACTTAAATAGAGAAAGCGATTTTTTGCGGCAATTGACCACTGACCACTTTTTGATAACAATTAATTTGGATTAACATTCCCTCGGTCAAAAAGATATTCCGTGACAGGTACAGACAGATGTGACAGCTTCACATTTGCACCCACCCAGATAGAAAAATAAGTTTTTTTTTAATAGAAATGACCACAAATAAATAAACTAATCATTCTTGGTAGAGAAATTATTTCAAAAATAGTTAATAAAATTTATCAAAAAACACTTTTTTCTATTTAGGGGGAAACGTAAAGTTGGCCCTCGAACTTAATTTTGAAATAACTTTAACCAGAGTGTTGTTAATCAAAATTATATTGGTGATCAAAAACCCTTTTTTATATTTTTTGGAGGGTCTGATGATCTTCTCTGGGGTGCATTGTCGCACCTGACCGTTTCAAAATCCTTTAATTTAATCCTTGAGATCATCAAATGAGAATTGTCATAGTTCGAAATTGTATTCTATACAAATTCACTATCAATCGACCCAGCCCAGTGTACGTTCCTGGTGACCTTTGAACCTGAACAATAAACTCATCCAAAACTCTTCTCATTCTTGCGTATTCAACGTGGTTATTACTTATTACATCGTCGCCAGAAATTCCATCAGACCTTACAAGTGTTAAGTTATTTGTCGTCGCATTGCGTCATATTTCTTGGAGGCCCTACAAATTTGAAGTTGTAATCAGAACTGGCAGCGGTTGCAAAATTGTAACTAAAGCCAAATCATCACTTATACTTAAGGGCAGAAAAAACTGTAATAAATTATAATACCTTTCCTTAAGCCTCAATACAAAATTACACATATGAATAATCATGAAGCATTAAAAACAAATACAACGATCAAATCACCATTAAAATCAAAGTGTCCAGACCGAATTTATATGCATACATATTTGTCTACCCTTCAGTGTATTGAAGCATGCGGTAAACATAATCGAATTCCACTGTATCATCGCAAACCGTCAACAGATTTATACCAAACAAATTGAATGGCCACACCATCGCCCGCCACCACCCGCCTCCACCATCCTCTCATCCTGACCTCAACGAAATGGCCACGCATAAATCGACACAATCATAAATCCACAAACAAATGAGCATATTCGAATGCACAATAGCATAAAATGCGCCAGCAGAAGAAATAACTCATGTTTCACTGTACGCGCGCACAAATCAATTGTGGGTTATATACTTATTTATATATATATATATATATACTTTCATATACTTGATACAGATATACGATTACACGAAGTATACATATCGAACGATATGTACCCAATTTATTCAGGCCAATTTCAATTGTTTATATAATGTTTAATTTAATATAGCACAATACATATTATCCGACGAAAAAATCTGATGCGGTGGCTGATACTAAAATCGCTATGGCTGCCTAAACTGCGGCTAAACCATCTTAACCACAAAAAAACGGCTTCCAACTTCCATTTTAAGCTTGAATTAAGATGTCAACGACTGGCGACTACTAAAAATCATAGAATTTAGAGATTAGTTTGGCGATATCATCATTTGAGACCAATTCAAGCAATTCCCATATTACACAAAGTTGATCTCTCCTAAACAAACCATATAATGGTGTTTTTATCTATAGGGAGGACTAATTAAACTTTTTTTTTAACCCGAATTGAACTGCTAAAATATATGTATAATTTTTTTTAAGTAAAAGGTATAACATTTAATTTGATTCTAAAATATAAAATGAAAAATATAAAAAAAAAAAAATAAAAAATAAAAAAAAAAAAATTTGAATTAATTGAAGACTACCCGGTCAATACATATTACCAACGGCTGACGGCATTGCGGAATTTAAAAAAAAAAACTAAAAAAAAACAAAAACGCTGCCGGCTGGCTGACATGCCTGATTGCCATATACATGTACACTGCAATTTACATTCTCGCCCACTTTCAAATCGTGTCGGAAACCATCACGCACGCATATTTTAATAATTTCAATTATTATCAATTCACTCGAATTTATATTCATTATATTATGTTTTACATGTACTTGTACAGTATATTTGAGTATGTAATTGCAGATCGCACTCGCTTGAGTATATAAATAGAATAAATACAATAAATACAATAAATACAATAGCATTTTTAGGATTTTATCGTGAAAAGCTGCCGCACGCGCTTTAACGTTGAGTTTCCGCGCGTTTTCCTCTCATTATTTTCAATATTTATTCAGGAATGCGAATATTTAATGTGTAATAATAACATGTTTGTGATTGTTATTTGCTGTTTGTTGTTGGTGTTATTTTTGTTGCCCGAGAGTCACACTTTATTATTATAATTTCAATGTGTGTGTGTGTGTCGCGTGAATGCGAATCCGGCAATTAAAGCTTTTCACGCCCTGCCCCCGCTTTCCCACCCCTCAACACCACCACCGAGTTTCGGGATGGTCAATGTGGAAAATGCAAACATTCATTTCAATACATTTTGTTTTATTATTTAAACGTAATAATTTATGCCTTTATTTTTGTGGCTTGAAATTCCGCAGCCCTAAAATGATATGCCTCATAATTAATAATACATATAAATAGAATATAAAAAAATAGGGAGCCTGTTTAATTTCTATGGTTTCCTATAATTTTCTAGGCTAACATACGATGACAAAAAATTCAGAAATTCTATTAATCTGCCAAATTGATTCGAGAATTGCTGTATAAATAATTTTAATTGCTACAGTTTTTAGTTCGAATGAAAATTCCGGATTCGGGTGAAAATTATAGAGATTAATTTTGATTTATGTCAAATATTTAGTTTAAAAAAAAAACAACAAGCAAAGCAAACACCTCTAAAGAAGGCCACTCTACACGGAAGTATTTTTTAAAAGGCATATAGCCTTATTGTTTTATGGGGCCGTGTCCCCTACGTCCAAAATGTTCAATTTTGTATAAGTCGTCTGAACACGAATTAATGTTTAAATTTCCAAAAAGATATTTCATTTAACTGGAATCAACCCCGCCCTAAAGGAGGGTCCACGATCCCAACAACTCCAGTCTTCGAGTTAATCTTAATTTATCGAGATTTATCACGATAACAGCAATTTTTTAGCTAATACTTATTTCTCGAAAATATCTGTTTCCCAGTTATATTCGAATTAATTCTGTTTTCTCGAATTTATCTCGATACGAAGTGTTTTTGAGCTAGATTAAAAATTGTTTTTTTATTTCTCGGTTTTATCTCGATAATGACTCGAATACATATCGATTTCGTTACGAGACAGGCAGTATATCTACTTTTCTTAGAGTTTCTCCTGATCCTGATTATTACTAAATCCCCCTAAACGTCCTATTCGTTTTAACAATATTGGCATTACAAATATTCTTTCCCTCTCCTCTATCTATATAAAAAGGTATAAATATTAACAATATTTAGCAAATCGGGATGGTCCGATTTCTTCATAAATAACATACATATTTCAAATACCTTTAATTTGATACTTATTTTAAACGCTTAAACGCTCTGAAATACTAGTTATTCTATTTATTTTACAAATCTTTGAGATTTTATTTAAATAAGTTGGAATTTACCTTACCCTTAGGGCAAAGAAAGTGTAAAATGAACCCCATTTTGTTTTTAAAATAAAAAAATAAATGTTTATACTTAATTTATTTATTAATTGTACTTAAAATTGTATAAAAATTGAAAATAATTTAAGTAAAGTGAAGTATTTTGGAAGAACAAAAATGGTATTATAGAAATTTGTTATTACTTTAATTTTCAAAGAATATTATTTAAATTAAACAATTTCTTTTTTTAAGTTAGACTTTTATTTTGGGCAGTGTAAAAAGATATTATTTTTTTTTGTTTTATTTAGATTTCAAATAACTTACTAAAATATAATATTACTCTAAATTAGCCACATCCGAGATATTTTAGTTTAATTAATTTTTCCTATCTTAGGTAATTCCAATGAGCTAGCGATAGACTTTATTAGAAATGGTTTAAAAACTTTTAACGGCAAAATATCTTTTTTTAAATTTTGAAAGCGTGAATAAAATATAGGCAAATTTTTAATCACACCTAATTTGACATAATATTCAGTCATAAAGATAAGGGTGAGATCGTGAACACGTTGGGCGTCTCAGAATTTTTAAAACATCCCGTCATTACGATTTTCTAAGTATTCTCAAGAGAATATTGTATGTTTATAAAAGTCTTGCACCCTTTTTGCAACCTAGGTTGCTAATCAGTTTTATATTTTTATTTTTTTTTATAATAATGGAAAGTGCATCTGAATTATGCATTTAAAGACAATTTAGTGAAATTAATGTAAAGATGTCAGTTATCATAAACAAATATTAAAAAATCAATACAAATAAAAAAAGTTTAACAATTAATTAATTAATTGGTGGGAATCAGTTCAAGAATTGTGGCCAAAATTTTTAGAGCGTCATTTTTTATTATAGGTTTTTATTTATTTATTTGGAAAAACGGTTTTAACAACCTCAAGTAAACAACCACCACGAACGATTTGGTCTCGGTTAAACCACTGCAACTGCATCAGCCAATTCTTGGTCAGTGATTTGTCTAAGGGTTCCAAATCGTTGATTTCGATGATGATATTTAAATTTTCAAAAATAACTGTCTCAACTTTTTTTTGTATTTTGTGTTGGAACAAAAATCCAATATTTTGAAAGTTTGCCTAACATTATTTTTTTACTGATCGATCTTCTCATATTTTCTCATGTTCGTTTCAATCTTCAATGTTTCACATTTCGGTCACTGATCTCTTTGTCGTCAGCTCGCGGACCGGATCGTTATGTTGTTCCGCCACCAATACTCGTTTCTCGTATTTCGAGAATATATTATATATATATATATTTATATCTATTATAGAGACAAATAGATACATATATATATATAATACCTATAGAAGTAACGATAACGTGACCCTTTTTAGGGCTATAAAAATAAGACTGCATTGTACCTGCAACATAACACTATTTCTTATGCCTCACACACACACACATGCACGCATCATAAATATGTATATGTATACTGAATATAGTCTATAGTGCATACAAAAAAATTTATACCAAAATTCACCTGCATTTTTATGTTGCACTATTCTTTATCTTATGCAATAATTTATTAACTACAAAAATATTCTTTGTATTAAAAAAGAATTATTTTGGGCAAAATATATTTTTTAAAACACGATTTAGTTGAACCCATTTAAAATTGCTGAAAATAATGTATAATATTTGAAGTATATTTGAATTAAAGTTAAATTATATTTTACTAGAGACTTTAATGTCAACATGTTAGCAATACGTGCGCGTTCCCAAGGTCTAAAACCCATGTTTGATAACCTTAGCCTAACTTTGTATAATATATAGTGAACCAACTCATTTCTCACCAATTTCAGCTCGGAGCTGGATCTTTTTGTTGGTAGAAATGCACAAGATGTTGCTATGTGTAGCCAATTCAGTGGACCTAAGTATTTCTTACCATTATTTGATTTTTATCTTTTATTTTGTCCCTAAGGAGACACCTATGCCTAAGCATTAATCATATTAATGCATTTAATAAACCCTCGGATAATATCTTCGCACTAGCTGACGTGGTTCCTGGAATCCAATTTGAATCTCCATTTGAAAAGCATGTTCCTTTCTTCTCAAAAGTACTCTAGTTGGGCGTCAGCTAGGACACTTACACTTTCATTTGAAAAGCGGTCAGGGTCACATATTACAGATTGGACTCGATTAGATGACAATTAGTAGAAAACTAAATGTGTATTCTTCTACAGATACTGGTCAACTCTAGTCGTGATGTTGACCTTATTACGTTCATTTGAGGCACTGGAGTAGTGTACATTTTCTTTACCTAGACCTAATCTAGGGTGTCTCTATATCGTGCCCATGGATTATGTTTTTGGTTTTTTCCAGGAAACCTGGACAGGCTGTTGGTCTCTAAAAACCGGTCTCTAGCGAAAGATCTTGCTAGACACCTGGAAAAATCAAGTTTAGTATTTTTGGCTTTACTGTTGTAACACGGTGCTCCTGGCACGGAGGACCTCCTTTCATTAGCTACTCTTGGGACTCAAATGAATACTCTTCATTAAAAAAACTCATCAAAAATGGACTACTATTAAAATTGATGGACAAAGCACGAGAAACGACACGAACTTTGCGACTAAGGGCAGGTCGGCAGCTACTGTTGATTCAAACTTGGCTGCAGACACGAGCCAAGGAAGTAGTGTAAAGGGTGGTGTCCAGGCTTCACTCAGTCAACTGGGGAGGCTAAAACGGCTTCAGGACATGGAGTGAGTGGTTTAGCCAAGACCAATAAAACGAATCATGGCGAAGCCACACAGTTGAAAAAAGGTTGTCACTCAGCAAACTCAACCGGGCGGTGGCAAATCCGAAAGGACTAGGTGGAAGGGAGCAAGCCAAAGATAATGCCACTCAGACGTGTTATGGAAAAAGATGTGCCAATGTGATTTTTGGGTCTGGTAAAGTCATCCAAACCAGAAGTGGCTTGAGTCACTAGGCGTATTGTAAGTAAAGGTAGAGGAGAATACAAAAATGATGGAGCAGGGTCTGTTAAGACTCGAAAGAGGGCTCAGCTACGTGAAAGACGGAGGATGAGAGATCTGGCGGCAAACATTGAGACGAGTGTCCCAACAGATACAAAAACCGCTGCAAACAAACGCTAACGATCGGACGAAAGTCCGGCGGGGCCAAGTAAAAGAGAGGATCTAACAAAGAAAAGCTACAGGGACTGTCTTATAGCAGATTGTAGTGGTCAACAGTAACCCGAGTCCAATCCATCTATCTATCTTATGTTTCACAGCGTACATGGTAAAAGGTCTGGTCTGGTTGAGGACAAAAATAGATTTCCACTTCTTAAAACACAATCTGATGAAGGTGAAATTAAAACTGGAATTTTATATTATAAACCACGATTTAGTTCATCGCTACATCCACGAAAACGTACTCCAAAGTTAGAGAAATTTGTATTGCAGACAATTCGCTGCCGATGTGTTAATTTTTTCCAGAGGAGCTCAATGACCATTTTTTAGGACAAACTTCGGATATATCTAATACTACTTACAATGAAACGTTTCGTTCAGTTCCGGCTATAAAAAATACTTCCTATTACTTTAAGTATTTTTTCATCTCTTTCCAAAGCATTTTATCTTATCTAATAAACTATACTTTCTGAACATCAACCTGGTTTCCGAATTAAACATAGCACAATAACATCGCTTTTCAAAATAACAGACGATAAAATGATCTTGATAAAAAGTAATTCTTCCTAAGACCTTTAATAATGTCAATCGAAATCGACTTTTAGCGACACTCAAAGATAACTTAAATTTTTATAATTCTTCTATTATGCTTATTGGTAACTACTTATGTGATCGCTTTATGCTGGGTAACTTCAATAACCAATCATCTTCTCTTGTGCAATTATAAAATATATTTATAAAATGTTATAATGTTATAAAATGAAAATTGTTTATTCCAAATAAACCATTCTAAAAATAAATAATAAAAAACATTCCTAGTTTTAATTTAATTACAAAAGGTTAGGGGCCCAGGAACGCAAGGAGATGTTTTAATGATTTTTTATTGAAAAGTAATCATTTAGTTTGTGTATATACAAATTTATCCGTGCACAATGGCTTCAAATGGTGGATTGCCGAGATTATGTTTGAAAGGCCGAAAAGATTATAATACATGGAAGTTTGCTGTCAGTGCCCACCTCGAGTTCGAAGGTCTATGGGACATCGTGTCTGGTGAAGAGAATGAACCAGACGCATCCAAGAAATTGATTTTGAATAAAAAGCAAAAGCATGTTTGATTCTTATGGTGGGTCCTGTAAATAATGTCCATATATAGGATGAGAAGATATACAAAGGTGTTTGGGGCAAATTGCAAAGTGCGTTTGAAGACTCTGGTGTACAAAGACGGATTGGTTTACTGCGAATTTTGGTATATACAAAACTTGAGTGTTACGAGTCAATGGAGGACTACGTCAATAAAATAGTAGCCAATACACAGAAATTATGTGGAGCTGGAATGGATATAACCGATGAATGGGTTGCAGCATTATTACTAGTTGGTTTGAGTGAGCGGAACCAATGATTATGGCAATTTAAAATTCTAGTGTGCCAATGTCGTCCGATCAAATTAAGACGAAACTGTTGCAAGAAGTGTCGAATAAAAGAAACAGTGAATCCTCAATATTTTCTCGCAATAATAATACGAATATGCGTTGTGGTAGTATTAAACCAATCGAAAAACAGAACTTAAAGACTGGAAAATGTTATTATTGTGGTAAACAGGGACATTTTTCACGCGATTGTCTTATGAATGGACAAAATATTAATTATAGTGGCGGTGGCGATAAAACCGCATCATGGAAGAAAACGATTTGAAACCAACTATAGTCATACGACAGAATGTAATAAGTCTGATTGGTACTTGGATTCCGGAGCTTCAGCTTATATGACTGGCCAGAAGGAACTTTTATGTGAAGGGCAAAAATCAATGTCAAACACGGTCACAGTGGCTGATAGTAGTTGTTTAAAAATTGAAAGCATTGGTTATGTCAGGATGTAACTTAAAATTTCATCAGGAACAAACATGATCAAAGTGACAAAGGTTTTAGTGGTTCCGGATCTTTGTGCAAACTTGTTGTCCATAAGTCTGTTAACGTCGAAAGGTTTACAATTTATGTTTGCTGGCAAGCGATGCTGGATAACGAATGATAATGATGAAGAAGTAGCTACTGCATCCAAAGTAAATGGCATGTACAAGATTGATATGGCAATGATTGTTCACAATTTCTGTGGCACCGGCGTCTTGGGCA
>JAAAKO020061656.1:0-10206 GCA_010015015.2 Bolitophila cinerea | reverse complement strand
TGACAGATATCTTTTTAAGGTTAGTACTTCCTACAAATCATATGGATTATTACATAGCAACGCCATCTTTGTTTCATTCTACGGACTTATTGATTAATGTGTTATTGTGTGCAAAAATCAGAAATCTCATAATTTTTTTTTACAATGCAAATATGCAATTGATTTTGACATAATTTTAATATTTAAAAAAAAAAAAACAAAAAAATACAACGCTTTAAAAATTTATAAAAACCATAAAAAAATAACCTCTCTTGTACAGTAAACAAAAAAAATTGAGATTATTTTTGATGAATATGATTATGATTTAAAGCATGTTATTTCAAAAATACTAGGTTTTTTTATTTGTATTTTATTCAATGACCCCTTTTAGGTCAATACAATTATTCCAGAGATTTTACAACTTTTTGAACCCTTCCAAAAAAATATTTTCCGGAAGGTCTGCAACGTACTTCTTTGCGGCGTTGATGATCTCCTCGCGCGAGCTGATTTTTTTTATTGATCTATCTATCTTATGAGGCTTGGGGACAGATAATAGTCCGAGAGAGCAAAATCAAATAAATTGGATGGGAATCAATTAGAGACCTAAATCGTTGATTTTATCCATGGTTGCGATGCTTTTGAGTGCAATAATACTCGCTGTTGATCGTTTTTCTTTTTTGGGGTAGTTCACGAAGAGTATGCCATGACAATCCTACCATTTCACATATTACTTGATATTTTCGTGTGTAACCGCATCGGAGGGCCTGCGGACTTTAACGGCAGTGGAATTTCGGCCAACACGAAACTCTCTAAACCAATATTTCACGGTGTAATCTGAAGCAGCACTAGCCCCATAATATTAATCCAACTTTTATTTTGTTTCCACACCAGACGCGCGACTATTTTACGGGTTCACACGATTGGTCAGATCATGGTTAATGTGCTAATTATGCTGAACTGCTCCAGTCTTGAAGCTTACTTGGTTTTTTGAGCACTTGTAACACATTTCTGATTGTTATGAGTCGTAATTTGCCTTGTAAGCGTTTTTTAACAGATGTTTATAAGACAAATATACGGGTGGGGCAACATAACCCCCCGATTTGAAATGAGCGCCATTCCGCTCAATGATAATGTGGATGGGTGGGCGTGGTCTCAATTGATATATAAGGTTTTAAAGTTTTGTTACCACCAAGGCCAGTCGTGATCATGCGGTGGAGTAAAGAGCAGCGAGCGTTCGCCGTAGAGCAAACGAACAGCAAAAGTACGTAAAAAGTCACGTACCAAGACTATAATAATGTTTGACGGGTTCGTTTATTAGGGTATCAAAAGACAGTCTTATACATAGTGATACATATAAATTAGAGAAGTGACAATAAGAAGGTTACTTAAATATTAATTATGGCTAGAGAGAAGTAGAAAGCGAGGTGGAAAGTGTAAGGATAAGGATTAGGGTTAAGGAGAATATATAAATCATGTGGTGCTCTACGCCAGACTATGCAGGCAGAAAACAGCTAGACGGTACAGTCCAAGTTAGAGCAGCATCAGATAGTATATGATAAGGTTACTTTTATCAAGGTCACGTATACAAAAAATACAATTAAGAAACATATTAGTTGAACTTGTCAAATCAGAAAAAGAAAGTTCAGTTTTCAATAGTACGAATTCCGAGCTCTCTGCGTACATGCAGTTTGAATTGAATGCTAGTCTAAGATTAGGTTTGAGCGCTTAAAGAATGGAGCTTCTGACAATAAAAGATTTGATCGTAATTAATGATGAATGACTGGGCACTAATAAAATATTAGTTCTAGCAGATTGAGCAAAAAGTAGCTTGTTAAATAGATATATAGGTTTACGATTCTTAATAATTTTAAAAACTTCAACAGCTATGTTATTCGTAGCTTGTAGTAAGTGAAAAGTTAAAAACCGAGTATTTCATTAACTATGTGCGAGATGTGATCAATCTTCTTGATTTTGATAAATTATTCTAAATAGGCTAGACTATATAGACGTTAGACGAGGTATTAAAAATTCTAATGAGAGACCATCAGAATCAGGTATGTTTAAGACAAAAAAGTAACCAATTTCTGTATTTAAAAATTTACGTCTAGATACTTTTAATAATTTAAGCATACTGGATGATCTTTAAATAGTATTTATAATGTGTTTTTTGGACTTCTGTATTATTTATGAGACGATAGAAGGTATTACTACTAATTAGTATTTTTTGTCAATCGGTCTCAATCAGGTCTAGAATGAGTATAAAATCAACTCGAGTATCAGTTATACCCATATAAGAGGAATTAGTAAAAAATCTTGATTCCTAGGTATCCAAATGTTGCTGCTTGAAAACCGCTTTAAAATCGCAGAATTCACGAATTTCTTATTAAAAATGTACTTTCCGACATCTTATCTTGATATTTACATTTACTTTCATTTGACTACTAGAGTCAGAGGTGTAAGCCGGCTGGCCGCCGACTTTTTATAGAAACGACCGGCTAAAGTCGTCGATTTACTAGAAAATAACATTTGTATAATATATTATTTTCTCAGGATTACTAAAGACATTAAGTTTACTTTAATATCAAGCTACCGGCGATAGAAACAACGCGGTTGACTGTGATTGGGAGGAACCCGGTTCAATCTCAGCCAGAGTAAAGATTTTCTTCTGCTATAAATAGCCGGTTACAATTTTAAGTTTTTCGTTTAAACTTTATACCATACAAGACACTATAGTTTTATGATTTCCCTGAATTTCTTCGGGATTCCCCCAGGTTTTTCTTCAGGTTATCACTGGATTTCCCCAAGATTATCCCGATATTTTCCATGAATTACCCTAGGATTTTAACGCGACTTTGCCAGGATTTTCCCAGGGATTTTCTACCGAGAAATCTTGATAAATTCCCGTGTTACGAAAATCAAAAAAGCAAATCATGGCACTTTAGCTTAATAAATATTAAATATTAAAAATTAATAAATATTTCCGGAGATTTCCTAAAGTTTCTTGAGATTTTGCAGGATTTTCAATTATTTTCCGAGAATTTTCAGGATTTTCCTAGATTTCCAGGGATTTTACAGTTTCCCGAGGTTTTTGTTAATATTCTGTTTTCCGGAATTTCTCATTATTTCAGGAAATGTGACTGTGAGATATTCCCGGGATTTTCTTGGTATATTATCGTGCTATTTCTCGGGATTTCCCCTGGATTTCCCCGGATTTCTACGGGTTTTCCCTGGGATTTTTGAAATCCCTTAAAATAAAAATTGTGCGGTAAAAACGGTTAAATCCCGATAAAATCCAAGGAAAATCCCACTGAATTCCAAGAGAACTCCCCGAAAAATCCCTATATTTAGAAGAACCAACCAAATGAACCAACCATTCGAATTTTACCGACGATTATATGGAAAATATGAAACTTTTACCTGAAAATGTGTAGGAAAGGAATATCTTTAATTTTTGTAGATCTTACAACCCCTCCCTTCCTTGAATTACCGTTATCATCATGGTTTTGAAATGTCGATTTTACTTTGTGGCGACGTCTTTTTCCCATGGTGGTCAACCTGTCAAATATTATTATGTGTTGCGGCGTTTCGGGAAATTCCGGATTTTCTTTTATATTTTAGGCACTTTTTAAAAAGATTTGTGTTACCCCCTTTTATTTATCGATGGAAGTAAATAAATCGTCTAGCCGCCAAAAAAATCGGCTTCAGCCGGTTAACCGCCGGCCGCTTTCTAATTTAAGGGTCGCCGATGTTTTTCATCGGCTGACACCTCTGATCTAGAGTGCACCATATAGAGGCCAACTCCGCATACGAAATGTAATGAAAGACCTGGTATGTACTTAAACAATACTATAATACGGTTTGCGGCTGTTTCGGCGCCCACACTTCGGCGCGCACACTTCGGCGCGAACATTTCGGCGCGTAGCATTTCGGCGTGCCAGTACATTAGGTATATTGCGGTATTGTATTTAACACTTAAAGACTTATGCGCCATACATTTGTCGGAAAAAGCAGTTTTTTTTTGTATTTAATGAAATTCATGGTTTTTGCTAGTCTTTTGTTTGTTTTTTGCTTGTTTTTTTGCGAAGCATTCTATGGTACATTAAATTTTTATAGCGATTATAGCAATTTTCTTTTGGCGCTTTACGCCGTTTTTATAAAAAAGACAAAAAGTTTTCCTTCGATGATGAGGTATGACGATGTGAAATCTTCTGATTTCAAGGACATATGCGAAATGTTTGATATTTTTTTTGAAAGTGTATACATTTCGGATGAAACAAAGGTTCAGTTGGACCACTACTCAGATAAACCCTTAGTAGTTTATGAAAGCGTTGTTTTCGGTTACATGTCATTTACTCGCAGTGATGTCTTATATTAACTTTTGAGCATAATGTGAATAAAGGTAGAGATGCTGACAAGATTCCACCGTTGTTTTTAAAGAAATGTGCTGAGGCTCTCGCTGAGCCTCTTCAGTTTATTTTTAACTTATCACTTTCATCCGACGTCTTTCCAGATCGTTGGAAACCGTCTTATATCACACCCATGAGAAAGAATGCTTAGATCCTTGCATTAAAAAATCTATTCAAATTTGTATTCAAACGATCAAAAATTCTATTGTTTAATTGGTAAACCTTGGAGAAAACTATACCTAGAGTAAACACAAATTGTGTTGTTTATTTTCTGGCCATCGGTGCCATACGAAAATTTAAATAATCTTCATTTGAAGTATTTTTGTTAAGGTACATAATAAAATAATATAAAGTATTATAGCTAAAGCGTTCATCCTAACAAACCTTTTTTAAGTATGTAGCCTTTTATACGACTTGTTCCTCCGCAAAATCACCCAGGGGCTTACATCAAAATATTCTCTTTACCATTCCAATTTTAGTATATGTTAGTATATGCAGAAACTGAAATCTATGTTATCATCCGAAGCTTAACGATACGGACATTGGGAAAATTATCAAGGTGATTGTATTAAAGTTTATTTGAATAAAACCAAAGAAATTGTGCTGCTATTAGAAATAAATTCCGAAGCTTGCCCAAAACTGGATAAAGGTTGGCAGCGAGTTAATGTCTCTCATAGTCTCACAGACTTAAAGTAATACATTCTTTTATCTGACACAACCTTAAATTAAAACACGAAAATACACTAAAAAACACGTTTATTAAGTTAATATAAAAAAATCTTAAAATAGTACATAGTATTTGTAGTGAACAGTCGCTAAGGCTACGGAATTCAAGTTCTATAGGCTCTGCGTGTGTGTGCGCACATACAGATAGGCGAAAATCTTATTTTATAGTTAATATATTATTCAATTTCGTGTGAAGTCGTCAAATACATATTGTGCGTAGATTTTTTGAAGACTATTATGGGGGCAGCACAAACAAACACACCATCAGTTTTAGTTAGTATATTATACCACTAATACTATTCAAATAATTTACTATATAAAAAGCCGTGTTTATCGCGGGTGCGCTGTGATTTGGCGGCCTGAGTATAGTTTGTGGATTAGAACAAAATTATGAATTTTGTATTATTATTAATGTGTATTGATTTTTGTTTATATTATTTTTACGACTTGGTGTTGGAGCTATATATATTGAGAAGAGGTATATTCAAGTCCGTTTTTAGTATGTTGAACATTTTGTTTTTGGTCGAGTATTCGTTTCCATTATTTCTCGTTTATTAAGGCCAAAAGATGTGTTATGCAAATGTGCAATTAAGCGCCGACGCCAAGATTGGAGTAATTCCTACCATTTAGTACACTTTCCTGGGCTTGCGCTTACGCACGGCTGGTTCGTCTCCGGATGTTGCTTTAGGTGAGCTCTTGTCGGCTAAAAAATAGGGAATATATATTATTATGATATAATTTAGACATTTCTTATTGAATTTACCTTTCTTTGGACTTGCAGGAGCAACGGCAGCGGCAGCAGCAGCCGCTGCTGCTTTTTTAGCAGCCTTCTTACTAAGTTTCTTTTCTTCAACTTCCTCCTCCTCTGCGACAACAGCTTCCTCAGCGTCATCTTCGTCTTCTTCCTTGATATCCTCTTCGGTAGTATCTTCCTCATCGGTACCAGAGTTCTTTTCACCCTCCGATGTGCTCTCGTCCAAATTGTCACCGCGTACAATCTCTGCCCGCTGCTCGTCCTGTTGCTTCAGCTTGTATTGCTGGAAATTCTCACGCGAACCCTTCTTTGGCGGGAAGATCAGGTCAACAACACACACGAACAACAATCCCAGAATGGCACCACACAGAATTGTGGCCACAGCGAAGATACCGTATGACAACCAGGTAGGCAGACCGTACTTGTCTAGCAGAGCATCGTTGATGTCCTGAAAATGTAAGAATACTTAGAAGTGCTACTCAAAATATAGTATTGCTTTTAGATCTTACCTTTAGTACGTGGGATACTTTGAAGAAACTAGATAGCACGGTCATTTGAATTGAGTCCGGGTGCGAGTACTTAGAAATTGGTTCAATCTGAGAGTATTCCTTCTGCTCTAAAAACTGACGGATGTTGCGAGCATCACGAGAGCCCTTGTAATGACGGAAATCACCGTTGATGACACTAAAATTAAAATACAGTTATTATAAATGTTTGAGATTCAGATAAATATATTTATAGAACATTTACTGGAAAATCGTTGGCAGTGCGGTAACAAAAAAGCGACCGCTGAGTGCCGGCGCAACGGTGACATCGATTTTACCGAATCGCACTCCGATCTCGTCCGCAGATTGGGCCAGTTTCTCCCATGGCTCCACGATGCTCTGACAAGCTGGACACCAAGGTGCATGGCTGTTAAATGCAAAGACATATAGATTAGATATAGTTCATGCGGTCGTTATCGTCGCGGTGGCATTACGTCACACATGATCAATGTCTGGTGACACGTGCTGTATAATAACTGATGATTTGTATATAGATAAAAAATCGAAAATATAAATGGAACAATAGAATTTATATCTTCATTTGAATCTAGTGTTTATTCAACTTTTCTAGTTTAGAGTTATTTCTGTTTTTCTATATATTTGTATATATCTATATATTGAATAGATAAAATACATTGCGCGTTTGCGTGGTGTAGCCCCGTACACGGCACAACATAATGCAAACCATTGTGAATGTTCCGGAAATATGCACACACAAAATACCGATGAAGCATCGCCGAAAAAACTTGTGTGATCGTGACGCACACTTACAATTGAATCATCCATTCGCCTTCCAGCATATCACGCCAGTTGTCCTCATTCATCAGCACTACTTTGCTGAGACTCCCTGTCGCCTGGACGCCTGCGCCACCAGAAGCCGCATATGCGACGCAGCACACGAACGCAACAAAAACAAAGAATTTCATAGTCACTCTTCTCTATCTATATATCACTCACTAATGTGTGCACTCCACGGCACTTTCGGAATGTTTTACACGACGGACTATTCCACACGGTATAAAGAGGCCTTTTTAGACGTGCCGGAGAGTATCCCGGTACTATCTTACACGTTTTAGCTAAACTAAAGCTTATCTAAATTTTTAACACAAATTCGGAGACGTTTTTTCAATAATTCCAGTTCAGAATGCGCACGACGACAGAATGCCAAGTTTGATCTTTGACTTTGATGAAGATGCGTAAAAAAAGTATTTTCTGATTGTTGCGGTTTGCGGTGTATCGTGTGTGTTTATGCGCCTGTGCTATGCGTGACGGTTACATAGCACGCAGCTGCGCCAGATCGGTCATGCAGTTTTCGAGCAGTTTTCAGCAGCCGATGCCGCGTGTTTTAGAAGCGAAGCGCTGCGATCACACTTGAGGTGTTTTATAGTGGACATTGTAGTTCATCTATTAGGTTGCGGGTGGCGCTGAGTGGAATTGTAAAAATCACTTCAAAACCAATAAAACTTGTTGCAAACGGGACAATTTTCTTCGTCAACCCTCCCAACCACAAACGCCCGCAAAAACCCGCAAAAGCCCGCAATTTTTTGAAATAATTTATATATATATATATTTATATATGTATATATATAAAGCTAGGTTCCGATATTCTGTATGTTATTTTCGCATTGCATTGCATATAATATTATTTAATGAACATATATTATTTTTTTTTTTAAAAGCAAATATTGTTACAATTAAAACGGCAAGGTAGAATTGTATTTTTTTTGTTACCCTGCCTACTTTTGAAGCAAAAATCATAATCAAAATTATATCAATTAAAAAATCATATTTATTCAGAAAAGAAATACAAAAATATTCCAAAAAAATCCTGGAACCAGAAGAAATCTATAAAGAGAAAAAAACAAATAACAAACAAAAACTGTCTATCTTTCTAAACATTTTTTTTTGTCAACTTATAATAACTGAGATAATCCAGAAGTGAGATTCCTTAAGCCATTGAAACTTTCAATATTGAAACTTTCAATCAATTTCTCGTAAAAGTGATTCCAAATTTAAAAGCGATTGAAAGTTTCAATAGCGATTGATAATAAGCGATTATTTTTTCAATCACAAAATAGGAGGTGAAACAAAACATTGAAATGGTATATTACTTTTATTCAAAAAATTTGCGTAATATTATTTTTCCAAACGTTTCAACAATAACATTGTTCGTGTTCGATTAAGATTAGCGAATAACGAAGTTTCGTTTTAATTGTTTTAAAATCCTGAGCAATTGATACTTTTACGATTGAAATGCCTTGCAATATTGAAAGTTTCAATTGATTAGGGAATCTTGCTCCAGGTTTGCAACCGATATCAATTGCACTCTACACAGTACATAGCAAACAATTATACCCTCATTATATCACGTTGGTATCGTACAGACAGTTTAACGATGAAACAACGTGTTCGTTGCATAATTCATTAAAAAATACTTATCATGCAACATGACAAACACATTGTAAACATGTTGCAATTACGTATTTTTACTTTCCCTTTGCAATTTCTGCCCCATTCTTCTCCAATTTATTAAAAAAAACATATTTAAAAAAAAAAACTGTTTTTCATATTTATTTATATTTTTACAAATAAAAAATATAATAAATAAGTT
Source organism: Bolitophila cinerea (assembly GCA_010015015.2). Classification (NCBI taxonomy): domain Eukaryota; kingdom Metazoa; phylum Arthropoda; class Insecta; order Diptera; family Mycetophilidae; genus Bolitophila; species Bolitophila cinerea. Next base: position 1,185 of record JAAAKO020061656.1, on the reverse strand, counting down.
CACCACATCTATCTGCACACTGATGATAAAGCCCAAAAGATTAAAAATTCTGGATTGACCAGCACTTCACGTAAATAACCTAAAAGATAAAACAAGCATTTATATGCTTCGTAAAAAATATGTTTTACACTATAAAACGCTAGCGCGTCATTGGCTCACAGCCCCGTCAAATATTTTTGTAGTCCGCGAGCGTTCATTGATTGTCATTGAACGCTGGTACGTTTATTTACGTTACGTCATTTAATGTTCTATAGTAGTCTGGAGGACCTTTCCGGTCGACTAAAAATGCACGTACAATGTAGAACATATATGAACGTTTGCGGCCGACCAAAAATGAACGTACATTGAGAATACTGAAATGCACATACACTTTATTAATATATATACACGAAATGGGCCAGTTTTTTTATATACGGACTTGTATTGAACATCTCTTCAATTCAAAGCAGTATTATACCCAACTAACAATTATTGTATAAAAATTGGTCAAAATGATCAAATAATGACCAACAAAATGACAAAAAAGTATAAAAATACATCATTCTGACTGAATTGGCGAAGGATTTTGTGACTATATAGTCATTATTGATAAATAGCTGTATAAGCTAAAATATGACTAAAAAGTCAAAATTGCTAAATCGTGACGAAATAATAACTACATAAAGTAGTAATTTTACTTTTTTAGTCATATGTGTTGTTCTAAATGGATCATTATAATAAAATGGAATATTGAAAACAATATATTATTAAAATTGAAAAATAATACAATTTAATAATCTAAATCACGTGGCAGAAAAAAAATCGATTTTTTTTTTAAAATAGGTTCTAAAAATGCAAATTTCTAAAAAAACATAATTTAACAAAGTAAAATAATTATATATTAACATACATTTTTAAAATTTTGCAATGTTTGTACATCTTATTGATAGGGAATTGTAAAAAAAGAAAAAGCCACTTACTTATACTTTTAACAAAGAAGAAAACCAAGAAATCTAGATAAATTGAAATAAAAAAATCATAAAAATTAATCTTGGCAGATATATGTCATAAAAGCAAACAAATCATGTTAAATGCTAAATAGCTATAAACGCATGATTAAATAGTCATCTAACACATCACTCAATAAGTCCGTAGGATGAAACATAGATGGCGTTGCTATGTAATAATCCATATGATTTGTAGGAA
>JAAAKO020061645.1:0-10207 GCA_010015015.2 Bolitophila cinerea | reverse complement strand
TGGGTTTGTGATGACGAGATCGTTATATTTTTGTAAAAACTAAGAGTGTATTTTATAATTTAAAAAAAAATACTAAATGCGATATCCATATAATAATTTTAAATTTTTCATTTAGTGATAATAAAAGTAATAATGTAATACAGCTTTTCCTGAGTATTCGTAGTATTTCAACCTAACGTAATTAAAGAATAAAGAATATAAGAAAGAGTCATCCTTATCATATAATATAGATTAATACTTTAAAATTACATTATATCATATAAAATAAGATATACAAAATTTGGGAGATTTACTACCGAAAAGGCACGTCGGCATGCAGGCCTCAAAGTTTGGGCCATTATTCCTCCTCCCGTGATACTGTTTATACTGTATCACTATTTAACAAACCATTTTGGAATGCTCTATAAAAACACTATACGATCCAGTTTTGTATTGGAAATCTCTCTTTTCAGAAAAAATCTTTAGCCTATAAGCGAGAAGAGAGATAGACAATGACATTGGTAATGTTCAGCTGTTTCTCCTGTCAACTCACATCCTCTGCAGAGGCTTGAGTTCACTTAACTCCCATTCTTGATTATCTTGCAGACGTAGTGCAGTCAAAGTTGCAACTCCTACTATAAAGAGTGGATGTTGCGTTAGATAAAGAAAGGCTTAATGAGCTGCCGTTGGTGGCGTACGAATGGGACCAGTTGCACAGATACATTCGATTCTTTGAATTGACAACAGCTTGTCAGCAATTGTCCTAATTTAACCCTTGGCCAACATATAATTGCTCCAAAGATTAGCATTGGTCTAATCTTTGCTGGGTATACTTTTAGAGATAGCCCTATTTAGACCCAATGGCTCTTCGACATTGTCATTGTTGAATAAGAGTTTCCTATCTAAAATAACCCCTAAATATTTTAAGAATTAGCTCAATGCCCGCCGACAAGTTTTAACAATGTACATAATGGCGAAAAATCAAAAACAGAAAGAACTCAATGGCAAAACTAATTTATCATGCTTCTTTTTCGCCCTAAAAATATGTGACTTTTTATTCGCCTTAAATTTTTGTTTTCACATATGTGTAATGATTTTTTTGAATGGCGAAATAAAAGTAATTTAACGTAAAACAACAATCGGAACATTTCATTATTATGTTGTTGTTTTAGTAAAAAAAGACGCAAAGTTCCAAAAAATGCGCCTAAAGATTTTTATATACCAAAGAATGGTAAGAAAGTAGAAGATTGCAAAAAACAAGCAAAAACCATAAATTTCATTAAAATTTATAAAAAATATCATTAAAAATAAACGCATCCATTTACAAATTCGTATGTTTATTGGCAAAATGTAATAGAACCAGGTTTGCCACCAATATTTCGAACCTAATTTTCTCGCCATTAAAACTTACATATGAAATATATTCTCGCCATATTGAACCTTGCATTATTGTCTTTTGGTAGCAAAATATTACGCTTTCACATTAAAAAAAAACTTTACACTAAGAAAAGAATATAATATTTCAATTTTAGTTTATAAAAAATCAATTATGTACGTTTAGTATATCGTATATGTGGGGTGACTTTTAAGGCAACGACAAATGGGGCAAAGACAAATGAGTCTAAGATAGATCAGTCTAATTAAATGAGTCATTTGCGGCATTTTTTCAGAAACATGACAATTGAGGCACATTATATTTGAGGCACATTATATTTTAGGACACGTAAGGCAAGGTTTTATGCACATATTATATAATAATTAATATATAAAATAAAAATGTCGAATTTTCCGTGCCGCTTTTTACCGGACAAATGCGGCACATTTTTATATAGTAATTTAAATGCGCGGTACATAAAATATTGTCCGGACAAATGCGGCACGGGAAAATACGGCACCTTTATTTCACATAGTAAATTGTATGCGCATAATATAAAAGTGCCGCATTTGTCGTTTTATCATTTATAGAATAGCCTCATTTGTCCGGAGACGCAAATATTTTGTGCCGCACCACCTTAAAAGTCCACCTCCCGTATATGTATATTTATTAATGAAAAAGGCAAAAATAATATAATCACATAAAACATTTTCAATAAATGTCTTAAAAAATAAAATGTCTTAATTAAAAGCTAAACTATCATTAAAATACATCAATATTGTTGACTTATAATAATTTGTATTGCAATATACAAACATATTTCTTCTTAAATAAATTATAAAAATGTTATTAAAATCATTACAAAACTATTTATAATATATTATAATTCAATAATTCCACATTTAAATTTATACGTTTATATAAATATTTTAAAATAGAAATATTCACTGCACCAATACGATTTATTATAGTTGTGGTTTCAGTAAGGTTTAATGTTTTTAACCTGTTCAGGTTCGTATAACGTTTTTTATTCAATAATATATTTTATATTTTGACATATCATTTATTTTTTTACAAAATGTTGTTTGAAAAATAATAAATATTTATGAAAATAAATAAAAAATCGGCTGAAGTGCAGTTTTTGGAGCGATTGGGACTTTTTTAGAGAAATATTAAAGAATGTAATTAAAATTTAGTTAATTAAAATAACCCGTTTTGCCCAATATTGCACACAATATTTGACCATTCTAAACTTTTAAAAATACATTTATTGTTCAGATAAAGAAGATTCACTAATTTTAACATTTAAAGCTCGGAGATGAGTCTAAAGCTGTTTTGGATACATGTAGCCATTATGTTCCTTGTCGAAGAGATTCAAAATTTCATAAAAATAAATTAAATTAAAATAAGAACTAATAATTAATTTATAAAGGGTTTTAAAATCTTGAATGACCGCCAAAAATCTGAATATTTTATTATTGTAGTTCATTTTTAATTGACCCATAAACCTTATTTTTCTCTATAAAAAATAATAAAATAAAATTTAAAATTAAAATATAAATGAAATTTGTATATTGCTTATGCTGTCTAGAAAAATACTTTTATTATTTAAACAATATTAAATTACAGTTTTCATAAATTTAAAAATCCAGTTTTCAAAATTTCTTTTTCAAAAAATACGTTTTTAAAAATAAAATTTCTAAAATATTTAAATAAATAAATTTAAACAAAAAAATAATAATAAGTAAAAAAAAATGGTTTATTAAATTTACAATTTTGAAGAAAAACTAAAAAACTAAACTAAAAACATACAATTTATTTAAAAATTTAATAAATCAAATAAATCAATTCCTCAATATTCAATTGAATATTTTCAGCGTCTCCACGGCATCGGCGTAACAAGAACCAAATGCTGCCATTGATGGTGTTTGGCGTTACTGCAATGGGCATGGTCATAGTTCCCATCGGATTTCAGTTCCTGGCCATGTTAGGCGGAAAAGCGCTTCTACTGGCCAAAATGGCGTTGCTGCTCGCATCGATGAATGGGTTAAAACGGGTATTTTTTATACGGCTGAACACACACTGCGGGTTTAAATGGGGTGGTGGTGGTGATTATCCTAATTTTTAAAAATAATATACGTTTTCTTTTTAACAATAACTAACCACTGCACTGCAAATTTATAATATTCAATTATTCAACGTATACAATCTTTATTAAATGATATATTAATTTTAAATATATAGGTAGCTAACAGCGGATTAAGCTATGGCCTGTACAACACTCGACCTAATATACTCGGCCAGCACTGGGATCGTGACGATCAAACCCAACAGCCAAGGTTCCTAGACAGCCTAAGATAATATCTGTATAATTTAATATTTGGTTTTAATAGTATGCATTGTTATGTTGTTATGCTTAGTAGATAATATTTATACGTAGTAAACAAACAAAATTGTACCATCTTTAAGCGATAAAATGATTGAAGAGCCAATAAATTAAATACATGTTTCAGATAACAAGATGCGTGGATTTAAATATATATTTTTAGATTTAGTATTCTTGTGAAATCAAAAGTGTGTGTATTTGTGTTTGTAGCCGCAGCGTGAGTACTCTAATGGAAAAGTGTAATTGAACTTGACGAACGACAAATACGAAGCGCGTAATAGCATATTTAATTATATTATGGCTGCAAAAACGGGTTGTGCGAGTATATGGTATAAAAAAGAAGCACCTACGCGACCCCACCCGCTACCACCCACTGTGCAGAGCCGCCAACGACGAATCGCTTTTACGTTCTCTTGTTGCGCAGTTTAGAGAGCAATATGTATAGTAGTATAGTGTACCCAATTCACATGCGTAAAGAGCGGTTTTCTCATTTTCTCAATTTCCCATACGAGCGGTTTTCTATAGAACACGAGGGTATAAAAGAAGAGCCCTCACATGCTCCTGTCGCCATTATTCTGTCGAACATACACACAGTCGCGTACTCTGAGTTCCATTAGAAAATAAGTGATCACTTCTTAAGTGCGCGAGCTCAAGCAAAAAAATTCAAATTTGAAAAAAAAATAAATCTATTAAAAGGTATTTTTTTTTGGTTGTCGTTGTCAACATTTACTCTTGAAACACCTGCGATTGAAGATATTTAAAACAGTTGTGCAAGTATATTCGTATATATAGTTTATTTATCACGCATTGTGACCGTGTTTTAAAATTTCTGTGAATTAAAACACGAACCGGCATCATTAGCTAAGTTTGTAGAAAGATTCGAATTTATTTGATTTGTGTTATAGTGTGTGAACAAACAAAGTTTAAACTGCAAGTCAATTATTATAATTGTAGTAATAGTGTCTATTTAAAAAAGCCCACCATGAAAGCTGCCGTTGTTTTAGCTTCTTTTCTGGTTTTTCTGCAGACACAGGTGAGAATATCATTAGTTAATGAGTGTAGAGATCAAAGCAAATGCGGACGTTAAACGTTTTTACATAATTAATGGAAGGGTATATTACGTTCTGTTGAAAAAGGATGTAATTAATGATCGTTAAATATTGTGTAGTTCTTTGGCTCACATTTATGGTATTACTATACAATTTTCATGAGAAAAATAAGAGCGGTTTTTTAAAACCAAATATTAGAGAAATATTTTGTTTAAATAATAATTTCATCCCTGTGTGGCTTAGAAAACAACATTTAAAACCCTATAAAAAAGACAAAAGTGTATTTTTTTCTTTAAATCAAATAGTTTGGTTTTATTTTGAAACCAATGATTTTTTTACAAATATTTTACATATTGATTATCTTTTTTGTCTTTATATTCATGAAGCGTGATTATTTTGTTCTCTATCTTTAAATTTTTAAACTTTTATCCAGAATATTGAATTAAATATGTATATTATGTATTTTGTAAATAATTGCAAAGCTATATAGAAGCGCCACTTATAGGCATTAAAATCTTGCGCTTTCTTGATTTTAAATTTAAATTTAAAACGATGCAATCTCATTATAAAAAAAATATTTCGTAAACATTAAGTGTACTTTTTCTTCTTCTATATGTTTTATACATAGTTTTCGATATTGAAAGTTACATTACATGTATTTTAGAATCGATATTTTCACTGCGAAAATGTAATTGAATTTTTGTTCTAACCACAAAAAAAAAACAATATAAATCAACCTTTTTATTTTAAATTGAAATAAAAACAATTAATTTGTTGTTTTTTTAAACTGCGTATGCTATAGAATCGTTGGAACTCTGAAACGTTTATTAATTTACACAATATTGTCGTAATCATATATTTATTTTGATAAAAGTATTTTATTTATCAAAAACAAAATTGTACCATCAATTAGCAAAATTCAAAGTAAATTAATTAAATATGGACAAATGCAAATATAATGGCACATCTTGCTACGTTGCATTTGAGACAGACATGCAAAGAGGACAGTATATCCTAAGACATCCTTGTACTTAGAAAATGATCTTTCAGATTTAAAATCGGTGAAACTGCTGGTATTAATCATATTGTTTTTAGAGTATATTTTTCAATTTTAAATTTTAAATCATAAAAGCTATTAGGGCAAATTTGCAACTGAATTACTTGGCTTCTAATATATCATATTATTCAGTAGTTCATAATGTCAGTAATAAAAATAAAATGATTTTTAATAAAAATTGAATGAACTTATGGTTTTAAAAAAAATAATTAAAAAAATAACAAGGCATTTCAAATGATAGAAAAACATATTTTTCATTATTTTTTTGCTCGGCCGCATTGAGGTTTTGACTATTGATAAATTATTGTTCATTTTGAAATGAATCAAAGATACTTTGCATCCCTAAAATAAAATCAAGCCATATGTTTTATAAAATTATAGTATTATGTGTACAATAAAAGTTCTTTATTCAAAATTTAAAAAATGTACATTTATTTAAGCAGTAGCGTTTGGTGTCATGTTGTCACCTTTCATTTAAATGTCTAAAGTTGAAGAACATTAATTATTTTGTCTTTTGAATAGAACAAAAAATACAAAAGAAAACATTTATTGAATTGGAAATGCTCATTTGTTCGTAAAATTGTCTTTTGAGTAGAAAAAAAATGTTGGTTATGAGATCAGACTTAATTAAAATAGTAGACAAATTGGTGATCTGCAATTTCACTATAGTCAAAATATAATTTATTAATTTTCGAAAAACTAATTTCGGCTGAAGTGACGGTTACTGGATAAATCAGAAATCTCTTAGAAGCTCGTTTTCAATTTGGGAATGTACAGAGCTAAACCAACGGATTGAACTTTGTTTCGAAATTCCAATGGCTTTTACTTCTTCGTTTTCTACTACTACTCGAAATGAATAGATTTCATTATGAAAACCATCGCCATCGTCCTTTCTTCCTAATTGTTTTTCAAGGCACGGAATTTCGTTCAATCAAAATTTAACTATTTTTATTTTTTACACACAAAATAGTTATCAAGATTTGGTGCTAACCACCGTTTTTGTTCCAAAAATATGTTTTAAAACTATTATGACATCCAATACAAAGACGTTTACACAAATGTACTTTGCCCCATTTTTTTGTTTGTTTTTTGCCTTTTAAAAAACTATTACTACATCCATTGTTGTTTTTTATAAGATAACAAATATATGAGTATATACAAAATATGTTGTCTGCCAAGTAAAAAACATGAATGAATATATTTTTTTAATTTTTATCAAATATTTAAAGCGCACCCAAAAGAAAATAATGACAACATACATATATAAAACATTCTCTTATATGCTCAGTTTTAGTATTAAATAAAAGCCAGGCCATCGTGCGTAAATAGAGCCAAACATCTTTACGATACTATTTATATTCATTCGTTGTTTTCCTCATTATATTATAGCGATAATCGATTCTGTGATAATGAATAATGGCTATTACAAACACAATGAAAACATTTTTCTCGGAATGATGTTATTATAGCATGGACTTCGCCTAGTTATTCAGTTGTAAATGTATATTATATTTTATGTAGAAGACTATTACCTCCAAAAAATTGGACAGATAGGGATTCATACAAAAGGGTAGAAATTATTATAAAAGTTTAATGCCACACTCGGGCGGATAAAAAACAAATCTAGTATGTATCAAAACAAATAATCTATGTGTTTTTATATAGTATTTTATGTTTATAAGAAAAATGATTTTTAAAAGTACCAAATGTTACGAAGATCAAGTTAAAAGTCGCCACAACAGAGAAATTAGCAATTAGAGAAATATCAAAAAACTGGTTTTCAAAGGCATATTTAGTGCCATATGAACTGGACTCACGTCTTCTTTTAAAGTTCTTTCGGGAAGGCCACCAATTCACCTCTTTATCGAGATAAAAGCACGGTTTGCAGTTACGTTAACATTTCATCAATAAACATTTCGTCAAGGAATCGATAACCACTACTACGCCTGTCTCCATCGCTCTTGTCGGAATTTGGGATGCCGTCAGACTACGTAACTTCGTGTTTTTAAGGCGTTTTGTTGTTTCAGGCGTTTTAGGCATTTTTAAGTCTATATCCCCCTAAGAGTAGATTGGATCAGCAGAACACTTCCTTCATTAGATTATTTGGAGATGTACCAATACAGTTATCTAAAAGACTGATTTTCTGGTAAATTTTTTTATTACAAACTCGTCTGCTCTCCTTCTTTGAAGATATGACCGTGGGTATATATGTTTCTAATTTCCAAGTAAAAGTATATCTCATTATTGTATGCGTGCAGGGCGATGAAGATTTACCTGATAGACATCATCATCATTTGCTCTGATAGTCAAGCAGCCCTGAAATTGCTGGGCGCTTCCTGATTCATTTCTAGTGCTGTTGGTATAATTTGCTGCAAGAGCTAGGTCTTTAAAGTCTCCTGTAAGTTTGGTATTGGTTCCTGGTCACCAGGTAGTGAAGCGACCTTCAAAAGACTAGAACCGACCATGATTTTTGCTTCCGATACGTGTATGACATGATCAAGAAGTATAAGGATACATTTTTAAATAAATGTAAAAAAATCGCGGGACTCTTAAAAAAACATTTCAAAAACATGTTTGAACCTTTGATATGTGATAAAAAAACAAACAAAATCTAAATACTTTCACGAAAGCTCGTGTTTTTTTTAGAGATGAATTGTATGCCAATAATAATTGAAATCGGGAACCTACTTTTTTTGTTTAATCCGTTTTTTTAAACAACCATATACGTATAATCGGTTGTATAAGCGCAAATTGACACTAACGGTATGCAATATATGTTAGATGTTACTCGTATCTAGGATCCCTTATAGTCCACATACGTTATCGATGATACTGAGCTTCTATAGATTTCACTATCATCGGTTTTTTGAACTCATAAAATACATTCATATAAAAACCGGTTTTTGTTATCAAACACATACTTTTTTATTGAATTTCATAATGCATAGTGCACATATAGATTGTGATTTCATGGTGGAATTCCCAAAGTTTATCAGTGAACGTATGACATCATTTTTTTTTAATTGAATGACGTCTGCATTTTTATTCTTATCACAATTATATTTCTAGGTAATAGTTTATGTTTATATGCAATTCAGATATGTTTACTTTACGAATATATCTTTTTTCTCTTTACAAAACCAAATAGTATCACATTTTATTTCTGCGTTCAATCGCTTTATCGTCTTTATTTATCAATAATAATCTCTATATACATATTTTTTCATATTTTTTTTTGCAAATCTTCTTTTTTAATTGTTTGGATTTTTATCCTTATTAAATTATTGTATTATTATTTTTGAAACTCCTTTTAGCTTAAGGACTGAGATAGAAAAAATGTCTAACTTGGAAATATTATAAACACAAAATTTCCAAACAGACAAACAAAAATCATGCAGAAGGCTTTGCGTTAAAGAATTTCTGATAAATTGCTGTTAGATTTTTTCCGCTATGTAAACCGTTATGACACCGCAAGTGAAAAGACGATTGACTAAAGAAAATCCGCGATGGAGTCAGGAATCTATTGCCAACAAGGCAAAAAAAAAATCAAAAAACTGTATCAAATGTTCTAAAAGAATTTGAAACAGCCTTGAACGTTGCCAGAAAAATCAGTTCTGGAATAAAAACAGGTTTCGTATGCCCACAGAAGTCGTAAATTGTTAGAGAAGAATCCAAGGCTGTCGAATCGAAAATTGTCGGCAAAAGCAAGCTGCAGTGAATATTTAGTTCGCAAAATCAAAGCAGCTGCGGGTCTTAAGACTTACAAAGTACAGTCAGTACCTGACAGAAATTCCACAAAGAACCTGGAAGCTCAGCGCCGAGCTAAAAAGTTGAAGTCAGATTTTTTTCACAAAATTCGATTGCTGTGTTATGGAGAATCTTGATAAAACATAAGTTTTTATGTTTTGTCAAGATTCTCGTGAAAGATTTCAGAAATAAATGCAGTTATATAGAAGGTCTCAGAAGCCACCATAAAGCCGCTAATGGAAGGGTTACTGGAGAAGCTGGCAAATGTCTACAAAAAAATCAAATTATTTGTGTTCACTTATTTAATCAGAAATTAAATTTACTTTTGAAAACTGTTAGAATTTTTATAATTGCATAAAAGGTTTTAAAGTTAGGGCAATTCAAAGTTAGAATTTTATTTTTGATCTCAGTCCTTACTTCAGCCATATTATTTGTATTAGAGGTGTTCAACAAAAAAAAACTATTTTCGATTTTTCAACGGGATAACTTTACATACATGTCTCAAAAATCATGTCTCTATGATATAATTTAAATGAGATATGGTTAATATAACGAAAGCCTTCTTTCATTTCTAAATTTTGGTTTGCAATGCTCAGTCCTCGCCAAGTGTAGTT
>JAAAKO020061634.1:0-10208 GCA_010015015.2 Bolitophila cinerea | reverse complement strand
ACAAATCATATGGATTATTACATAGCAACGCCATCTATGTTTCATCCTACGGACTTATTGAGTGATGTGTTATTATATATTTTAGGGAACAAAAAAAACTATATCTTGTCAATTTTGTTTGGTTTTTTTTTTCACAATCCATCAGTCGGTACATTTTTACGGTAGCAAATATTTTTTTGAGACAGTTTTTTTATAAATGGAATAATAATTTAAAAACAAATATTTATTCATGGTTACAACTAATGTACTACAATTGGTCGAATCACGTTTGGCCGAATGATACGATTGGCCGAATTACGATTGGCCAAATCACGATCGGCCGAATAGTACGATTGGCAGAATGATACGATTGGCTGAAAAACAATTGGCCGAATTTAAATGTAAAACAACCAAAAACCGATTCGACTAATCGTAATTCGGCCAATTGTATCATTAGGTCAATCGTGATGCGGGCAATCGAAAATCGGCCAATCGGATTTCGGCCAATCGAGTGACACCTGGTTTTTGTATAAATAAAAAATAATATGTAGATTATTAAAAGTTTTTTTTTATTGATAAACTAATGACTTTTTGTGATGCGGATGCTTGCGGTTAGATAAAAGGTACTGAAATAGTTTAACATAGTTGTTAATAGCGCATGTTCAAAAATTGGTCGTCAGTTTTTGACTTTTCAATAAATATGAACAAAATTGTGCTAAAAAAAATGTCTTTCATATTTTTGTTATTAGTTGTCTCATCTCAAATGTATCTATGACACAGCTTAGGCAAAACGAAAATTCATGATTCCTCATCAACGAATTAGTAGGCTTTAAGATTACGTAATAAATTTGAAATTGCAGCTCATCACTGAGTTAAACCTCGGAATTATTATAACAGTTAACAATCAAAACGTGATACCATAAAATTCTTCCTTCCTGAGTCTAAATATGTACTGATTGAAACCAAGGTGTACTTTAAACAATACAATGGAGATATTTTTTACTAATAGCTAATAGCCCCTTTTATTTTGATCAATAACAAAATTTAATTTCACGGACAATATATAGTCATATACAATCTCTCCTAATTATATTTACCATTTAATTTTGCTAAAACAGACAAAAATATGAAGGTATTTAATTTCAATTCCTGTATAACCAATTTGTGTATAACTTGCTGAAAAGTTGCTGATAATGATCATTTAAAGGAACGTATTAAAGGCAGATCGCTGCTATTGTATTATGAAAGGCGATTTATAGGCGAATAAAAGCTAAAGTGGCGGTCTTTAATGCTTTATTAGAGGAATCAATCTTTAAATAAGCTTTTCCTAAAGAACACTTCTATACTCGCTCCTTCATCAGTATCTTGTCGCTCAAGGTACATTTCAAATAGTTCTCTTGCTTCATCCTCGCTTAAATATAGATACTTTATTTGAATATTTAAAAAAATCATAGACATATCATCTATTCTTTTAAAAAATGACGATTACTAGAGATTTAGTTTAACAATTTGCTCACCCTCAGCCTATTTTTCAAAACAACGGTAAAATCTCGTGCTAAAATGTGAATTGAAGGCATCACTACGAGTAAAGGACATGTAACCCAAAACAACGCTTTCATAAACTCCGAAAGGTTTATCTGAGTAGAGGTCCATCTGACCGTTGCTTCATCCGAAATGTTGGTTTTTGGTTTGGCTAAAAATACCGACATCTATTTTTAACCACACTTATAGGTCACTTAACCAATCATCAAATAAACTCGAAGATACCATTTAATTTTACAAACTTTATAATTTATTGTAATTTCTTTACCACTTCTACATATACATATAATTTAACTGTAATTTTCTTTATGACTCGAATACAATATTTAACGAATTTTCTTTAAATCGCTAAGCGTGAGTAAATACAAAACCAGGGTTATGTGTAGCCTTTTCTGAATTGTATCTTTTGGTGTTTTACCTCGCTTCGCTTATTTTCATTTCGATCTCTAATTTTATTTATTTTTTCTTATTTCATTTTTAAAATTTATTGGGTGTTCAGTCACGTCTGTCCTCTGAGGGATCTGGGAGAACAAAAATGCGAGCTTAGCTAAATTTCCGGTCATCGCGTGGTTCGTTAGTCAACTGATGTCCTCAACTTCGTTTTTGATGCAATCAGTTTAAGATCAGTTGATAGTGGTACTGGTGTATGTAGTACAATCATGTTTTGCATGGTGGCGTTACGAGTGACTAATGCAAGAAAAGTTATTATATGTGTTTACTGTGATAGAAGACCGCAAGGATCGCTGGATTTATACTAGATGTTGTTAAGTTGACATAAATCACTGCCAAATAGCATAGAAAGCATGTTCGAATGTTCACCCAATCCGGAATTAGTATGCAGGATGTTTTTCGTCATTAGTCCATTGATCCATTTCACCGAAAGAATGTTAAAATCTCCAACAATTAACACATCATCATCATCTTCAATATCAAAATGACCAAAATGTGGACAATACGTCAATGTACAAACAATACTTAAAGTAGCAACTCCTGACGGTATATAAACACATATAAATATGGTTATTGTTTTCTACCAATTGGACGAACACAATCTCTACTCCTTCAGTGCCAGGAACGAATGTACGTTCACTACTAGTTTTTTCTCGGACCGCCATTAAACAAACCACCCCGTTCTCTAGTGCTATTTGACACCGATCTATCACACCTCACTGTCATATATAGCTGGTGCAAGCCTTATTTCTGTCAAATCACATCGTAGTTGCGACTGCAGGCTGTTCTAAACAATAAAAAGTCCCTGGTCTGAGCCCTCGGACATTCTGGAAATAAATAACAAAAAAACTATTAAAACTATTATCAAAAGCAAATGGTCTCATTATATTGTCCAATGTGTTAATTATCGTCTCATCAATCAGCAAAAGCATTTTTAATGTTGCCATCAGTGGGAAAGTCAGTAAAATCATTGTCCAATAAAAGGTTCATTTTGAATGACTTCGTGAGGGAAGCGAAGTTCCTCGTCATGTACCAAAACGTATAAATAAAATATAGCAACCTTCGTGGCGTTGTTTGTTACACCCCGATTTTTTTTGCTGTATTAAAAATTTTGAATTTCTGTTCCATTTGGCCAGAAATCGGAATCAAGAAGCAGAGAAAATATTTTATCTGAGATTCCGATTTTAAAGGTACGGTATCTCGAATGGCTGCTAATTTTCTTGGCATAATATCAAAACAAATGACGTCGTTCGTCTTGGATGAATTGCATACATGCCACTTTACATCATCAACTTAAGATGTAGGCTTAGCATAGGTCAACCAACCAACCTCTTCAGCAAACAGCTTCCAAAGCTGCACGGGTGGCTGCCATGACTGTGGTGGTTTTCTGTAGGTCGAAATTTAATTTTGTAAATTGTTGCCTCTTATTTAATATGCAGCGTCTTGGTTGTAAACGGTTGTTTACTAAATTTTGCGGGTATTTTTTTGTGTTTTGCCAGCGACCATTGATTTAATAGAAACAAAAGATAGTCATTGTTTTAGTAAATTAGAAGCACTAAATAGAACTTTTATCAGCATTATTCGTTTTTGGAAGCGTTATATTTATAGATAATTCCTATTCTAAAACCTAATATATTTTGAGCGCGATTACAGCCAAATATTTAAATTATTTGTAAATGATTAAAAATATGGCTGTATTCGATAATTGGGAGCTTTCGAAAAACACTCAATGTATATTATATTATTATACATATATATATAAAAATGTATTTAAATCAAATAATGTTTTGTAATATCCTGGAGGCTTAACTTTAAAGAATATTTCCAAACAAAACGAAATACTCCTCGAAGGATTTCTTTTTCATAATGCGAGTGCATACTTGTAAGTATTATATATATATATATATATATATGTATATATATATATTGAAGTACATGTACTCTGGCGAGAGCTCGAGCGCTGACCTAAATAAAATAACCTGAAGGCTTAGCTTTTCTGTACACGTGATTCTTGTCTATCGCGCAAACGAGTCTTGTAGAGCATAAAATATAGACTGTGTAGACCTCTAGTGTAGAGTGTAGACTTTGTATATCGTGTAGAGGTACGACTCAACGAGAGTATAGACTAATACAAATTGCCACTTTCGTCGTTTTATTGTTATTTTATTTATGTTCGTGTTTAAATATAACTAGACTAGAAAATAACCGAATATACCGCAATTTATATAAAGATATATATATATAGATATATATATATGAATATATTATAAAATATATATATGTGCTGGGTCGGTACTTTAAACTATACACGTCGGAATACTGCCATTATTACAGCATGGAAGAATTCTCAAATCTCGAATTTCACGAGAAACTGCATAATATTTTATTGTGTACAAATAAGTTTAATCATGAGAATGCATTTCAGGCGAAAATGCATCGCGAGAACATTTATATATATATATACGATAGAAGTCGAGAAGTGAGTATATGGATATATATATCGTGTTAGGTATAACATTTCATATTTAAGTGATTCACAGGGAACACGAATACATGTACTCGTATATTCGTATATATTGTATATAAATAGCATATATTATTACACTACTTAAAGTGTACCTGTGTGCATTGGAAGTTAAATGCAAAATCTTCATCAGGCTCTTGCGCACCGAGTTCAAAAGGTGTTTTGTTTGTTTATGCGCACTGTTGAACATGTTAGCTTATGCGCATGATTAATTACATTATTTCGATCTGCCTTCGATTGTCTTCAGCAAAACATGTTTCTGATTATATTTCTGTGTGTGTGTGTGTGTTTGTGTTTGTGTTTTATTGTTAAATGCATGTTCTGCATGTTTGTGTGCTTTGTAATTCTGACTTTTTGAGTGAACTCGATATTTGGTCTTAAATAACAGATTGCACAAATGATTTTTGTTTAAAAAGAACAAGCAATGTGTATTTTTAAACATTCAAAGATGATTTTAGTTTAATGTTTAAGAATAATACTGTTTTTAACAGTAAAAAGTAGAAATGTCTAGTTTTTCTATATATCACAGAGGTAGGAGCCAAGTTAGCCGAAAATAGCTATAAAAAAATGAATTTAACTTTGATGCCTCAAAAAAAAATCCTTATATTGAATTGTTTTTTCAAAAAAAAAACAATTAGACGAGGAAAGGGGTTAGGAACTAAAAATGTTTTAAGGGGAAAACCTAAAGACGGGATCAGCTTAGAGTAAAAGGCTAGCAAAAATTAAAATAATATTTACCAGGGAATGAAAATGAGTTGAAGTTCAGGCAATCTCTTCCTAAAAAGATCGGTTTTATCCAAAGTTTACGTTTTTGAAATACTCCCCACTTATTACACCTGCTCTCAAAAATCATATAAAATACAAATTAATTTTTCTTTAAACCCCTTAAGAAGTTTTTACTGGAATTTTTTTTATACATCCTTTTTTGAAGCAAAGATTGGCACATTATAAATTTTTAATTTCACGAAAAACATTTTGTTAAAAAACATTTCGTCGAAAAAAAAATCGTCGAAAAACATTTCATTTAAAAAGGGTAAGATTGAGTTAAAACTGTATTTGGAACTTCAAAGGTCTTCAGAATGATTCCTTCCAAACAAGGTTTTAACCTCTTTTAAAAATATCACATCAGCATTTTTGGCATATTCCTGGTGGTATTTAGATTAAACTTTGTTAAAGGTATTAAAACCCTTTCGAAACTTTGTACACTCAAAAATACCGGATAAAGGGATGTGGAAAATTTAGGAAGCAAGTTAATTATTTTTAGGAAGTTGGAAGGGTTCTTTCATAAGACCCCTCAAATGTAGTTTATCCAATCCCGCCAGTTATATTCCAACAGCCACGCGACTACCAAATTAATTTTACTGCATAGGCATCAATAATTAAAAAGAAATACCTATTTATTTTTTTTGGACAGAAAATTATTTTTATAGATGGATGCTCCACAGCTATCCCTAATCAGCTGACGACTGCAACATTTACTGGATAGCCATTGAATAATACTTAATTAAAAATGTTCACCTCAACTATTTTGTTAGGATATACAAAGTTATTTACAGGAGGTAAAAAACCTTATCCTACCTCTTTAGATAACTCTTTAATTCATTTTAACTCTATGTAAGGTGGGTATTTCATTTTTTTTCAATGATGGCCAATCAGTAAAAGAAATGATAATCTAAAGATCCTAGGAAATGGTTGCGATCCTATAAAATTAAAATTGCCGATGAGCTGGTACAGAAAAGATCAGAAGCCTCTCTCATCCGAACCTGCTACAAAATCAGAGTAATTTCCGAGACTCTAAAGCACTACCTCTGTCAATGTCTCTTAACAGCAACAGAACGAATATCTCTAATCATCTTTCATTTCAATCTCTGCAATTAGGGAATCAAGATTCAAGAACGTCCGTCGTAAACTTCGTCGAGAGATCAAAATTGTTTACAGAAGTTTACTCAACGAAATGAATTATTAACCAGAGGTTGTACAATGGACTCACATAGCGGATGGGCATTTCAAATTATTATCTAATTATTTATCGTTGGCTATTCAATAAAAATAATTTGGAAGTCATCCGAAGCCATTTTGGGATAGCTGTGTAGCATATGCAAAAAATCATCCTGTAAAATAATTTTCTTATAAAACAAAAAAAAAATGAGTTGGGCATTTTATATTATTTATCGAAGGCTGTCCATTAAAAACTATATGGTTTTTATTAATACCTAATTAATTTGATTTCAATAAGAAAATAATAAAATGTACTTCCATTTGACATTCTCGACTAAAATGCGAAGGCACAAATACGTGCCAATTTAGGACGAATGAAGTGTCATTGTCGCGGCTGCCGACATTTTTTCCAGCAGTCGACATTTTCCATTGCCAGTCTATTACACTGGCATTTCTATTCGACATTTAAATGCCACAAAACTTGTGACATTTTGGCTGACATTTTAAATGTCGCCAAAAAAGCGTCCCAAATGCGATCAAATGTTTTAATACCAATCTCTGACCATATTACAAATCTGCATTGCTTTAGAAACTTTGCGTCTTCTTTTAACAGCTAAAATGAAGAAAACTACCAAAAAAAATAGAGCAATATTAGAAAATGGATTAGCTACAGCCATGAGAGAGGAATCGCAATTTATTTTTTGACAGGTAGAGGATCGATAGTATAAAAATACTATTTTTATTGGTCATATGGCATTATTTAAAGCTAGTTAGAGTCTCAAAAGTTTTCCAATCTACAAAGTAAAAACAAATATTGGAGTGAAAACAATAAAACCCTAAAATTTGGTTTGCCATATAAATTATAAACAGATATATATAAGCCTAGGCGAGACCAATAACCTCAGCTACATCGCTACAAGTATGATTCCATGTCATGCATATTTAAATACCCACTAGATTGGGTTTATATGACTATTATGCCATTTAAAATAGTAAATTTATTCCACAGATGTGAATGTACGCCATTTGGCCCTAAGCCGTTTGGTCGAATGGGTCGTTTGTCCCAAAATGCCATTTGGTCTAAAGAACTATTTATCCAAATGAGCCGTTTGGCCGAAAAACTGAACGCTTTGAGATACTCAAATAGCAGTGGTATCAAATAGTAATCCGAACGTTTGATGATGTCTTATAGGGTAAAAGAAGCCCTAACTTTAGAACAGCCGAAATGTAGGTCATTTATGCTCTCCTACAGTTTAGCACATTTTTAATACAAAAACTATTTTTTGTGTGAAATTACCCCATTCTAAGGGTTATAAAGTCGTTTTTAGGGTTTGGAGCAAATGTGTAATGAAATATATTTAAACAGTTTGAAAATGTATCTATAAATTGTATTCTAGGCGGTTGTTAGAGTACAATGTTTAAAAAGTAAAAAAGGCTTATATTTTGAGCATCTCTGAGATTCAGAATTTAAAAAAAAATTTATACATTTTTATTTTACAGTTTTAGTGTTTTTAGAAAAATTGCATATTACAGTAATTTGGTATTATTTTAAATAATTATAAATAAATTTAAACTGAACCCTAATTTAATTTATATATGAAAATATTTTGTCAATAAAATTTGAGTGCCTTTTTTCCACCCTTTTTAATAAAAACAATTATATATAAAAAAAAATGCATCTTGATTAATTCAAAAAAAAAAAACATAATCGGTGGAATAGTTTTGAAAATATCTTTATTTGAACGTATTTTATATGGTTCCCCCTAATGACCGTTTGGCCGAATGAGCCATTTAGCCGAATGATTCACTTGGACGAATAACCGTTTGGTCAAATAAGCCAATTGGCCTAATGAGCCGATTAGCAAAATGACTTTAAGCTATATTTTGTATTATAATAATTTATATTATAATAAATCTAAAATACACCTAATTATGTGGAAACATTTTTTTAAATTTATTTATTTTATAATATTATTCACCAGGAGTGCTTTTCTCAATCAAATTCAATACAATATGATCTTGGACTATTATGTACTTCCTTGATTAACCCTTTTTCAACTTTTCTTAAAATCTTTGAACCAATCTTTTTGCCCTTCAATAAAGTTGCTAAGTTTTCGTCCATTTTTATTTTAATATTTTCTAATTTTTTTATTTCTGTTCAACAAATTAGAATGCATGTTAGGAATATTCTGGGAATTGAATAAACTGCTTTTGCCTGGAAGTAAAGTTCTGGTTTTACGATTCATCAGAACTTCCACTTGTGAAACTCTTAATTCTTTAATTGGAATATTTCTGTATTCAAGTAATGCAAGCCACAGTTCACTGCCTGAATCTTCACACTTTTCTATAAGATTTTTTGTAGTTTTATCTGATGTTTTTGCTTTTCCGATTGATTAAGGATATTATGGACTACTTGTTCGTAACACTATGACATTGTTCATGCAAAAAGTATTAAAACAAAACGATGAAAAAGGCACATTATCGGCAACAAGTAAATAGTTTTTTTTTCTCGAAACTTCCACAATATCCATTCCTATTTTGCTAAATCCAACTTTCGGTATATCATGAGATATCATATCTTCTTTGATAATGGCAGCACGAAACGTTTGACAGACTAAACATGTCGAGACCATTTCTTTTGGATACATTTTTTCCCGTAAATATAATTATGAAATTTCGCGAAAACAATTGCTTTATTATTTATGACTACATTTTTTCTAAGCTTGTGGAACGAGCTGGAAGCCCATTGAAAAATGTCATTTTTCTTTAACAGATCTCTGAGTGGTTGACAAATTTCTGAGATATTCGGAATAAAGCTGAGTACATACAGTTAATCATTCCCAATAGTTTCTGTAGGTCTTTATTTTCTTTGGGTGGTTGTATTTTATATATTGCTTTCATTCTATCAGGATCACACGCTATACCTTTATCTGATATTATGTGACCCAAATATTTTACCAAATTTACTCTATACTGCACTTTATTTTTATAAAATTTAATGTTTTGTTCTGTCGCCCGATTAAGAAGTAGTTTTATTATTTTATCAAGCTCTTCTTCATTACTAGCCACTGTAGGATGTCATCAATGTATATAATTACGCCAGGTATTGCAAAAAAAAAGATTTAGTTTTTGAAATATACTTCAGTGGCATACCACATGACAAATGGCAAACGCAAATATTTATAAAACCCAAAAGGTTTGTTGAAGTTTAGTCCTCGTCTAGCTTTTTTTGATCATACCCATCCTTAAAGTCCAGAACCGAAAATATTTTTTTTTCCATTCAATTTGGCTAGTAATTTAAGTGTGGGAATTAAATAGTTTTCCAACTTGATCGCTTCGATTATATCTTTAGCATCTAGACATAAACGTAGATCCTTGTTCAGTTTCTCAACAATCACCAGATTTTAAACCCAATCAGCTGGACTATCAACCTTTTTTATAAAATCCCTCTTTTGACTTGTCTATATTGATTTTTTTGAACGGATCTAAAATGGACATTGCCACTCGTCTAGCAGCTTTTGTCACATGTGTAGCATTATATTTTGATTCAATTTTAAAATGGTTTTTAAAACAACCTAACATATAGTCAATATGGCCACACACGTATCTAAGCTAGAGTCCCGTCCCAGTCCTCCTCTATGTATGACCTTGCAGTTCGCTCCCTGGTACATCGACTGGATGACTCCCAGTAGCTTTTGTGGTATTCCGAAGCTTGCCAGCACATCAAACATCACGCATCGATCTAAGCTATCGAAAGCCATTTCGAAGTCTACGA
>JAAAKO020061623.1:0-10209 GCA_010015015.2 Bolitophila cinerea | reverse complement strand
TTCAAAGACGGATATTTGATTAGAACACTTTGTAATTTTTCTTATTTTCCTATTTTCTTATTTATATTTTTTGACATAATACACAAACATTTCTGACACCCACTAAGGAAACATTAATTTACTAGGAATATATGTGAAAGAGATATATATATATATATATATATATAATTAATAATTAAAAAATAACTTAAATATATACAATAAAGCATATCATAAAAAAACATACAAAGAAACATACCTTTACAAAGAATCAAACCGCTCGAAATGACCACCGCCAAATTTAATATAATTATAGCAAAGCCAATTATCGGTATTAAGACATCGTACAGAAGTAGCTCTGATTCATCTGTTGCCACTAATGAAGTGTTCACCACGTCCTGTCCGATGGTCTGCCCCTGAGTCTCAGTGTACTCCATCACATTGACTTCAATACATTAGTTCCGTAATTACACGCGTATATAATTAATGTTTCATTCGGATTTCGCTAAAAAAACAAGGAATCCTTGATTCACTTAATTTCGATTTCACTGTTATATATTTTGATATGCGTTCGCAAGACGGACAAAGTTCTCTACTAATTACCACTCAAAAGCAATTTACAAATGACTCATTCAGATACACACGTCCTAGTCCTATACATAATATACATATGCGCTCGTATGTGTCACAAGCATCGCGAAACCCGTATACATAATGTATAATTGTTGAATTTACTATTTACTTAATGTCACAACACATTATGCAACATAAATGCATGTGTAAATATCGGAATAGAAATTGCACTTTGAACACCTTATAAATATGCACTACGAGCGAATATATATCGTCGTCTTAAAATCTAAATTTCAAACATTAGAAGTATTCACACAGCGATTCTATGAAATATTAAACGGTTTATGCTAATATACGAGTATACCAAGAATATATGCTACACATATTCTTTAGAATTCTAACACAATTTTGCTAATACGAAACACGCAAAGACAATCACTTCCGCAAAATACATGCAAACTGAAGTAAGACATTTAACAGATAAATTTTATACTGCTATAAATTTCAAAGTTTTCACTCAATATCTCTGTTTCACACTTTGTGTTTGTAAATAATAATCCAATCTTATCTTTACTTATATATTTGCTTCGCACCTTCAAAAGTGTCGTATCAGATTTATTGATAATATCGACGATGACATGACGGCGACGCCGACGTCACGAAATTACGAAGAATGTTGATAAGATAATTTGAGCATTGGAATTGTATTGTTAAATTGTAGATAAATATTACGCGTATTTCTTTTGACATACAAATTTAACCCGATATTTGTTTTTTTTACATAAATTAACACACCTCTTGAGCTTAACCCAGCTAGATCTATAACTTAGACCCAATTTGGAATTTTTGTTCTCATATATATACACGCGGTATATGCGATTGCTATTAAGAATTAATAAAAATAAAAACATACACATAAATTTACAATTTACAAAAATAATGTGAACACATACAAAATAAAAGCTACTAAAAACTTATCTTCACGACTTCAAGTGACGTACCTCACCGAAATACATTTTTTTATTATTTCAAATCTTTCATTAGACAAAGTGTTATATTTTAAGACTTTAAAATATTTTATAGAAAACCGTTTCTTTTATTATTCTTGGTTTTTTATATTGAAAATTGTGTTTATAATGGTAAGACTATTCGTTTGGATAATTATGTTTTTCTAAAAGATCGTATAGTTTTAATAAATTTTCTAAAATTTGAGAATCTATACATTTTAGACTTTATTGAATGCCACATAATTTATTATTTATTTTATTAAAAAAAATATTAAATAAAGATTATTTTTATATCTATATTATTATTATTTCTTTTTGTTGTTGTTGTTGTTGTTGTTGTTGTTGTTGTTGTTGTTGTTGTTGTTATAGACATACATTTTTTTAAATATATTTTTTTAATAAATTTATATCTAACTATAGATTATACGATATATTTCTAGACAAACTTTTTTTTAAACCATTTCATTTTATATATTAGATTTTTCATAGGCTATTTATTAGGATCAAAATAAATCGAACATTTAAATATGTAATTAAAAACCAAACCATGAAAACAGAAAAAAATATTTAAAAACAAAACTACACACAATAAAACAAATGACCACATCTAAAAATAATTTAACATTTAAAATAAAAAACGAACATCAAACAAATAAAATAGCATTTATAAAAACAAATACACACTGAAAAATATAAATTATCGGACCAATAAATGAAAACGATTTTTTTGCGCAGACGAGCTGAGTTTTGAGGCAAGACATCTCCGCCATAAACATTTCATCACAAGAAAATCTCTGACGAAGCAATGCCGCTGTAGCTATCACTTTATAAACTGAGCGGTAATAACAGCGCGCTTGCACAAGCTCCTAATTTCAGAGAAATATTGCCTAAATTATCGGTTTCTAGTGTGCAAATCATTTATTTCTGTGTTCATTTTTAAGATCCTGGGGGTGAAGTTACATGGGGACATGTCCCCCTTAGAAAACATTTTATCAATTAGAAATATTACATTGTATTATATTGTATTCCATTATTATTTTATATATATATTAATTGAAATTCTTCGTATATGGTTATGGGTATATCAATATCAATAATAAATAAAAAGGGAAAAGAGAATTATTCAGCCAATAGTGGAATAGAGCTGAAAAATGCCCTATTTGGCAAAATATTAAGGCCTTGTTGTTGTTCAGGTTTGTTGCTTAATAAAGAAGTTGAGCTTTTACAGGTTTTTTAGATTAAGTTTAAGGTAACTTAAATAAAAAATATAATTACAGTTTTTTTTTTTAATTTCCGAATTTTGTAATTCCGAATTTTATAATTCCGAATTTTGAAAAGGCAGAATTTAAAACATAATTTTAGAATAGTGATAAAACGACCCCCTCCCCCTCCCCATTAGAACATTTTCTGGACCGCCTATGATTGTTTGTGTTAATTTTTTTATTATTATGTGGTTATGTGCTCCTTTTTGATTTCTTTTTACACTACATAAAAGTATTTAATTTTTTTATTGCACATTTTTGTTTAAATTGTGTTTTATTTTCATTTTTTGTTCTTTTCAAAATTGTTTTTTTTTTCTGTTTGTGCTAAATTAGAAGCCTATTTATTATTCATTTTAAAATATATTTTTTTTAGATACTCTAATCTATCTTCTGACAATTGTTGTTTTTCTATAAATATTATCTGTCTTATAATTCAGAACTGTAAACTATATTTTTTTTATTTTTTTAATGGGACAAATGAAAAACAAAAAACACATACCTAATATAAAAATAATAATGAGATTAATATGCGTTAAAACCACCAATTAGAATTTAAATAAAAAAATTCTGGACCTGGAAACAAGCAAAAGTTATACAAATTATCGTATAAACACTTGTAGTGGAAGTTTATACGACACATCGAATCGAATCCAGTAATTTCTCGAACTTCATTAAAAAATACCTCAGATGTGAGTCATTCCACGTCAAACTGGCAATTTAAAAAAACGGAAGATCCTGTATTTAATTTTATAAACCCATTATTCTGTTAAAAAATAATAAAACGTCTTTTACAAAAATTTAAAAAGATTTTGTTTAGCAAGCTGTTTTACGTCTCAAAATAAACCGGGAAATAATTATTTCCGGGATTTTGAAATATGCAATTTTGTTATTAGGTGATTTTGTAATCTGGGATTATGTGTATCAATCCCGTTAAAAATAGGTAAAATTAAAAACAACGATAATGCGATCATTGAAAATACTGTTTTGTATAATCGGTGTCTCTCGATTGGACGAAATTCATTTGCCGAAAATTTATGTTTTTTGCTTCTATTTTTCTTGTTTTTGGAATAAAGTAAAATATAATAAAGAAGTTATTTTGAATAAAATCATTGATTCGATCCTTATAACTACTTATTTTATTAAATTGTATATAAATAAGTTTCATACAAACTTAAATAAGTGTTGGGAGGTCCACCGTAAAAAAAAAACTAAAAATTGATAAGGGAGAAAATATTATACCTTTGGTCTTTTGGATTTTGACAAAAATGCATTTTTCGCCAAATCGTCGTAAATTCTTGTATAATCTATTAGAAAATCAAGAAGTTGAATTGTTCTATAAAGTGATGTTTTTTTAAATTTTTTTGTTCCAAAAAATCTTTGTTTTTTGTTTATTACTGATTTCATAATTTTACATTGTCTACTTACAATTTAATATCTTATTTTTTTTCACTTGATTTTGCATATCTGCCCAAGTCAATATAGATTATTCAATACAGTATTTTTCATAATCGCATAATAGTTTTTCTATATATTTCCAAGTTTTTGCAAAATAAAAAAATACTATACACTGAAACTGAAACGGTTTTATTAAATTAAAGATGTCCCGTTTTCAAAGGGATCCCATTTGACTTGGATTAACTCATTTGAGAGACTACCATTTTACGGGCAGTAAGAAGAATCAATCGATTCGATTTGATTTCTCTTACAGACCTATTAATTTGATTTTAAAAAATATATAAAGATTTTTGGTAAAACACCGACAGAATAATTTAAAATCTCCCCGAGTGACAAGAAATCCAGACTAAGCCCTAAACAAAGTAGGCGTAGTCTTGATTTTTGGTCACTCGGGGAGATTAGCAAAGTATTATTTAAAGAAATAATGTATAGTTCGAATAGTTCTTACATTTCATACCTATATTTAGGAATAAATTATTGTCAAAAAATAAATGAAAATATATTACCAAAATTAATTTAGGATTGATTTATGGCAAAGTTTAAAAAAAAGTTCAGGAATTGTACCTATATTTAGGAATTTAATTTTGATGAATACTATTAAGTTTTATATCACACTGAAATTGTAGATTTAGTTTATACCTAAATAAAACAGGTTGAATTGAAGCTTTATGGATCTAAGACAGACATATAATAAACAATGTATTTCTTAAGTTTTTTTTTTATAAAAAAAAAAAACAATTTTAAAATATTTTTATTGTATTATTGTTTTTGGGGAAAAGTCAGCTTTTTACCAAAGTTGTGTTTAAAATAACCTTTAAAAGTGTTTTTAAATATGAGATTCCTATTGTTTATCCAGTGGCTAAGCTTTAAGTTTTTAGCTAAATATATAATTTATAAACTCCTTAGAAAAACAACTTTAGAATTTTTGACAAATAAATTTTTAAAATAGTCGTCAAAAGTGTCCATTGCAGCAATATAACTGCTTCTCAAAGTTCGTGTAATTTAGGGTAGTCATCCCCAGAAAATACTATATTTTTCAAGAGATGTTATGTAAAAAAAACACTTTGAAGAAACTTTCAGGATATACTAATAGTTATTCAGTTTATTTATCAACAGCACAATTAAATTTTCAGATGTTTTTATTTTTATATTTTAAATTAACAAACAATAATTCAAATTGTTTTTAATCTTTTAGGGCCAACAACAAGTACAAATTATCAAACACATATTACGAATTCGACTGAACCGTTAGCATCATCGGGCAACAGTAACAGCTTTGTGACGAATCCGTCATCGAACTACACGAACGGTGCAGCCCCAACGTCATCGACACCAAGGCCTCTTCAAAATGTAACTATCAGATCTAGCCAATATCTAGTAAAGAGCATCCACAACTAATCTCGTTTCCAAACACGTTTCACAGGTGATACCAACTTGTGTTTATTTAATGTCTCGTATAGCTGTGCATATGGAAATAGAGGGTACGGCTCAGTGTCCTGCACAGGTGATGCTTGCAGCGGCACTGGGCTGCGAGGAACTGGGCATTGCAAATAAACTACTGGCCCAGAGTGTGTTTGGACTGTGGATGACAAGTCCACTGCTAGAGATTCAACTGAAACCTCACAATCGACCATACGCAGTGCGCGTCTCTTGGACGAAACTCCTGGAGAAACACAGTCACGGCAGTGCCATTCAAAAGAAATACGATGAACCGATGATTTGTCTTAAGCGTAGCGTTTATTTTTCGAAAAAGGACGAAGAGAAAATCAAGTAAATCTAATAACAACAAATTCAACAGGATTAGTATACTGATTTGATTAATTTGATTTGCAGAGATCCACGTATTCTGGAATTACTGTACGAAGAAGCGCGTCACAACGTTCTGGCCGGTCGGTACATTATGGAACCGGCTCACTCGATAATGCTTGGTGGTATCCAGGCACGCATTGAGCTGGGCCCATACAATGTGCACTCGCACACAATCAGTCATTTTCGAGAGAATCAGTCAAGGTTCTTACCATCTCACGTAGCGAAAAACTCCAGCTGGTCATGGCTTCCGGTCAGTAGAAAAACCTCGGCCGAAGTAAGACTTCTGGATCAATTTAAACGAGTACCCCCGACAGCCACCACTAGGAAATTAATGCGCAAGTATTTAGAGTTCTGTTGGGCACTTCCATTTTATGGGTAAGCTTCTTGTTAGTGTTTTTTTGGTATTCTGTTTAGTTAAAATGTTTTTTTTATTATAGCGCCGCCTTCTTCCACGGTCAGGTGGAACAACCAGTTAGAGGTCTTATGAGCTTAGTTAATCACAAGGACATTTCGATTTTGATTGCAATTAACGAAAAGGGTGTATTCGTAATTGATCACATTGAAAGCGTAATATATTAAAAAAAGATTAATTTGGAAGAATAGTTTTTGTAATAATTGTTGCCATTTTTAGACGCTTCTGCTTGGTCTGAGGTACGAGGAACTATCCTGGGACTTTGCGAAACCTAGTACCACTGAAGACCCCGACTGTCTGCCTTGCATTTTTATTCAGGTATATTCGATATTAAATATAGTTTTTTAAATGTGTTACTTAATCTTTTTCTTTGCAGTTTGACGCAGTTGAAAATGGCATTGCCATTACGAAACTCATGCAAATATTCTCTCGTCAAGCACCGATGATGGACGCCTTACTAACGTACTTTGCTGAACAAATGAGAAGACGACGCGAAGGGATCGATGGACAGCCACCAGAAAATAATGGTCCTGAAGGTAATCATCATCTATTGTGAATTATTCGTTGATGGAGTAATGCATGTTAATATAACTTTTGTAGAACCAAATCCGATTCAAAACAATGGAGTAGGAGTGCTAAGCAACAAGCTATCTAGGCTCACTTTGGCCACATTTGACGACGAAGGCCGCTGCATTGGACAAACTGGATCTTTATCCATAAGTTATTAATTATTAATTATTATATAAATAGATAAAAACACCTATTAATACAATTTATTGTATATTATATACACATACATTACATATAAATATATAAATTATACTTTTTGAATTAGATACCGTAAATATTGTAAAGCCCAAAGCAACACAAAAGAAAATACAAAAGAAAAGAAAACAAAAAACAAACACACACACACAACTGTAAATATGATGATACATAACTGAATATATCAAATATTTTTGGAATTAGTCAACCGGGTTAATGATTGCGATTGCGTGGAACATTTGTTAAAACGAACGAGAAGAAAGAAACAAAACAAGAAAATACATTACTTTTAAATACAATAATGAACTGAAAATTAAATTTGCATAAACGCCCAAACAACAACAACAACAAAAAAAATGTTAAACATTTTTATACCGATAACACGTTATAATCTTCTGGAAAATGTCAATAAAACGAATAACATAAGATGAAAAAAATAATATACGGTCTATCGTTTAATTTTGTAATTTGCAAGAATTTTAATGAAACGGAGTTCCTTGGGATGGAGTCTATCCAAAATTCAGACGTGGATCCTTTAAGATGGACGCCTTAATGGAATCGTATTTCTTTTGAGCATTTTCTTTAGTGTAGATGAGTCGTTGTTGAATCATCCTCTTGTTTACTTCAATTTTTTCCCTAAAAAAAGGAAAACATTATTTAAGTTTGAATTATAAAACTTTAGAAAAAAATTGAAATTACCCTTCTTTTATCAAACGATCATAATCAAAGTCATCGAATTGATCTTGGAACTTGTATAGAAATCTCTTGAAGTGTAAAGCCTCGGAGACGTGCTGAAAAGAATAGGATTTAAAAAAAAAACAATATACAATCTTCTGGGTTACCTCATCATAACGCCGTTGCAGCTCATTCAGCATTTCGATAAAGTCGTTTTTCAGGTCGGTCATGCAGTTATTGAGAATTTTATCCGATTCGCTGGCATTCGGAATTTTGTTGACAAAGTACACGAGATACGGTGCCAGAAAGTCAGCCTCTGATTTCAGTGCAATCTCGTTGCGTTCCTTCATTTCTTCGTACTGAAATGAAAAAGAAAGAGGGAGTTTAAACTGAAACAGTCTTAACAAATAGAATGTGGTATCAATTTTCAGTTACCCTGGCCATTCGCAATTTCCTGGCCGCTTCGTTACGCAGCGGATCGAAAATGGAGAATGTCAACTGTGGTTTTAACATTTGTTTTTTCCTTGTGTCCAGAATGGATTCAACATCTTTACACCTATCTTTGAATGCTTCTTTCAATGATTCTTCAGCCGCAAGCAATTCAAGTAGTAAAAGATATTGCTCGATTTCAGGTGGTTCATCTTCCAGTGGATTAGCCTATAAACATTTAAATAAATCACCAACTATAAGCAGGATTCAAAATACACGAACATTGTATCCGATAGAATCTACTGGATTGAATATAATCTCGCAGCCGTAGTCTGGTTTTGGAGGTTTTATAAAAGTCCTGTGCGTTGCTGTTATTGCATCCTTGGCATAATGGAATTTTACGAATATCTTGTTGTCGGTCAAAAGAAAGTCCCGAGTGGCAATATCCTTGCTGGCCTGTTTCGAAGGGTTTCGTTTAAATGAGTCCGTGATGCGCTGTTTATTGGTCATTTATTAGTAAGTTTTTTTGTACTAGTCTAAAGGTACATACGATTAGTTTTTTCCGTTCAACGGACTCAATTGGCTTCGGTTTTATATGAAACTCCCGGCTGCACAGACTAGAGAAAATATATAAAAAAGGGTTAATTTCTTCTTTAGAGAACATAATTATATAACTAACAAATCTTTTCTCGAATGAAACTGTTGACGAATGTACAAAGGATGAACCTCCATGATCTTCAAGGAGTCTAGCCTAGGAATGTGGTAAAAGGTAAACACTCTAGCCTTCATCTGTTCGGCATTGTGCGTATAGTCTGTCCGGATTATAATTTATTATTAATTACTTAATAATGAATCTTTATTAATTATACTATTTACTTACACTTGAGACAATCAGGTCGACCTTTTACAAAATACTCCTCAAGCTGTTTAGTGACAAAGTTCACTTTGACAACCTGCAGTAGATCCTCGCGATTCTTGTACCATTCCCAGCGCATCAGCGGGTTGTCGTAGTTCAAGTGCTCGGTCAACGTTAATCTTGCCGTTAGTCCATCTTGCTTGAAGTACGGTGAGAAACGCTCGTAAATGCATCTCTTATAATGTATAATTTTCACAGAGTTTGGGAATCGTTCCTCGAAATCTTTAATGATTTATTATTATTGTCATTATTATTACAGAAGAGTGAAAGGTTTTTTTTGTACCAGGATTTCCAATGTGCAATGGACCCACCCACGTGGGTGGCATGTCTAAATGTTTTTCTTTCGAGAGTTCTTCTTCTCTGGGCAGAGCTTCTACGTCGTCTGGCAATGGACATTCAATACGAAGCTCAGTGGGTTCTCCAGACAGCATGTGCTCCCAGTGATTTGTGTTTTGAAAGTCCCACTGCATCGCGGCAATGTCTGTGATTGGGGATTGACGATTTATCTACGAGAAACAAATATTTTAAATTGTTATAATAAACATAAGATCACACATAATAAACAGAATTTATTTTGGTAAAACTTCACGAGAGTCGTGGGGTGCTTCCACTCCAAAACAAACTGGACTTCTAGGTTCAGTATTTAAAATATTTTTCAGTAAAAAATATTGTTGCGGTTCGAAAAGTATAAAAAGGAGGGTTGTTTAACATAAAAGATAACCCATGTCCTAAAAGTAAAATATTGGACCAAGTTTTGCAGGTAGCTATAGCGACTTCGAAGGTAATTTTTCCAAACCTCCAAATGTTTATTGTGTTCGTGGAATGATATCCAAAGGGTGATAGGGAAAAAAACACCACCAGACAGTCGGTTGATATTTTCCTATTCATGATAGAAAGTGGAACTCGACGAGGAGCTTTAGAAGTGTT
>JAAAKO020061612.1:0-10210 GCA_010015015.2 Bolitophila cinerea | reverse complement strand
AATATATGAATCACTATTAACCGAAGCACGATTGGCCGAAATACGATTGGCCAAATCACAATTAGCCAAATGATACGATTGGCCGAATCGTGATTCGGCCAATCGTACAATTCGGCCAATCAGTTTTTGGCCAATCGAGAATCACTGAGAGTATCATCTCAATCATCATTCCTAATATTTGTTCCTCACGATTTATACAACTTTTTTAATTATACAGCATTACCAAATATTAAAAAGAATAATCCACTAATCTAAAGCTTGTATATTGTAGAATTGTAAACGCCATTCCCATTAGTTATAAATAAGCATGACATATATTTGAAAATATAGCTATATGTTATGTATATCAATATAATAAATGATAATATTACACCCTGTCCTAACACAGTCTAAATATGTCTCATAACCTTTGTATATGAAAATTAGAATTTTACAATCTCTACATTATAGACAATATGTCTTGCAACCATGATTAAATTTACTCTAACTAGATGTTCAACCGTTATTAAATAAACTTATAAATTCCCAAATAAAAAAGCCCTTTATAATCGTAATCTCGAAAAGTGTGTATAAATACACACGTAAAGGGTATACAATGCTCAAAGGATTCATTTTTAAATATTAATGTGAGTAGCTACCATTAACTCTGGCCAGTGATCATGTTATTTTATTATTACACAGAGATTTATCCAGATTACATCCAGAGTAGAAGATAAAAAATCCATAAAAAGTAATTAAATGTAATGAAACGCTGAGCGCAAACACCCTTTTGAGGTATATACTTTTATATATATGTGTGTGTGTGTGCTCGGTGTTCGCATATAAGAAATCTTCAAAACAAATGCCAACTCAACCTACGCCTTGCGGTAACCGTCTCCGTGTCCCCCAACTCCCGCTCGTACGCTTTCTCGCGTATTCAGACAATTCATTAATCCAAGGTCTTATTTGCGTTCGCACAACACTTTTGTAATCTACCCCTTTTTGTAAGGGATCTTTTCACTGTGCGCGGTGTCGTCGTGCCAGTCGCGCCGTCTAGGGTCGCGTCGGTAGGCTCGACCACTTCTCGTTTGCGCTATATATACTAAATATGTATACGTATAATACATACCGCGGGATTACTATGTGTCCTCGGGTTGCGACGGAGAACAGTTAATATTACTTTAAAAAGTGTTTGGCTCATTTTATCCCTAATTTAGTGGCTTTTTTGTTTTTGGTATAAATTATATGTATACACATATATATGTATTTGTATATATTTCATTTTTATATATTAATATGAAAGGGTTGTTTCAAAAGAAACCTTATAGAAACTGTTAGTTTCAGTTTTATATAAGACATATATTTACTGTAGGATGCATATTTCTCGAGATATTTAGATGTATCAGGTTAAAATACTCACTCGGTATATTAGAAACGTAGTGATTTGACAGTTTCATAAATATTGCAACAAAAAAATCTCTTAACATGTTTTTCAATATGATTTAATAGATTTTTTATTATTTTATATACATATAAAGGTTTCGACTTACCTCAAACCATTTCGATCCATACAACAAACAATCTACACAACTTGTTTGAAGTCAATGTCAATATTTATATTTTATTTACACGAATTAAAAATGTAGGCAGTTTTAGTGTTTTAGCGCTTTAGTAGTTATGAAAAAACAAAAACCCTTTTATTGGGGCATATAAAATTAGTCATTTTTTAGAGCATGTTTTTTCTCTAAGCTTTGTTATTTTAAGGTGAACATTATTTTATTTAAGGAGCTCATTAATTTTCTTCTAGGTGTCATTTTTGATTTTAGGAGTACACATTTTTTTGAAGAGAGATTTATTTATGGAATGGCGTGAAAGTTTATTATTTGCGGGGGCTATAAATAAATATTTAAATAGGTATTTTATAAAATGGTTTTAAATTTAATTGCACTTTCTTGATTTTACGAATACTAATTCATTTAAGATACTTTATTAGTACAAACTTGTCTTATTGTATCATAATACATTCTTATATGGTCTGTGGTTGCGAACTACTGCAATTTTATATTTTATGCCAATCTTTTTCGGAAAATGTATTACTACTAACAACATTTAAAAAAGCACTCCAAGCACTCAGCTGGTCTCCAATCAGACAATGGTTAAGTCGTTGGAGTGTACAATTTTTTTAACAAATATATCCCAATTCGTAAATATATTATATATACCGCATTGGCATGGTAAACCCCGGCGACTAGTTATCTGTCCGCGAAGTTCCCGCTAGTTAATTGCAAGAAGTATTATTGACGGAAGTATCAAGAAACTGCTGAAAGTGCGACGAAGAGCTTGTCATTGAGCGTGCAGCTTAGTGTCGATATTGAGGACGAAATAACGACAGCGGTAGAATTCCGGGCTTTAAAAGAGGTGGAAAATTGTGGATAACATAGATCAGATCAGTTAGAAGTCGATACCAATAAAGCGAGTAAGCACTACTCTCCCGTGTGATTATATAACCAAATAACCCGTAGTTTTCCTACGATGTTTCGTTACTTCATTAAATTATATATACATTTTGAAAATACATATGAATTCATAATAAATAAAATTAAACGCAAAAGTTTAATTTATCAACAATTAAAAAAAATACGTTACTTTGGTTCAATCATCGGACGGGAGTATTGGGCATAAGTGTGTTTCGGAGTCTCCGTTCGCCCGTCCACAAAAATTATTAGAGTTCAGTTGTAATCTGCCTATCAAGAAGACCAAAGATGCAAGAAATGCAGAAGAAGTGATTTAGTGGTATGGTATGGTATAAAATAATAGAAATAATCAATAACATTTATAAATGAAAACAGAACACAATACTGAAAACGTAAACACATAAAATCACAAATATTTTACAAATCAAAAACACAAACAAAACGAAGCATGAAACAGCAGAAAATGCAACAATCGGAATCATCATAACGATGCTAGGTATCAGTGGCAATGAATTGAACGAATACCAAAAAACAAGCAAAAGACTAGCAAAAACCATGAATTTTATTAAACTTTATAAAAAAAATATCATGGCAAAAATAAACGCAATCATTTACAAATTCTTATTCCACTCATTTCATCATGTTGTCATTTTTACGTGTCTGATTTGTTTTTAGTTTATCATATCTTTCGAGAACATCTTCACTTGGCTTGAAAAATATTCGGTAAAAATGCATAGGATATTTATAAATAATTATGAATCAGACTCCGAAGTAATAACCCAACAGATAAATTATACTTGTGTAAATTGCGAAAGGAACTACGTGACAAAAGCGACCCGTTCGCGATTAATGAAGATGATTTTAAAAAAAATGTTCAGGTTGAGTCGGTGCGACAAAAATACTATGCGTATAAGCAGCTCATCAATAGCATTCCATCTACGGTTCCTCGCGGTGTTGTTTTTTTTGGGAACGGATCATACCAAAAACCTACGGCAAACAACTTTTTATTTTGTCAAGGGCAATCGACAATGAGCAAAAGTTTACACATCGTTCTTGTTGAGTTGCTCAAGCTTAAATCTAATTACATCAAGTTTCCAAGAACGACGGCGGAAGTGGCCAAAGCGAAGATGGATTTTATGACAAAATTCCATATGCCAGGAGTCATTTGTGCCGTTGACGGGACTCATGTTGCCATTATCCAGCCGCCCGAGCGAGAAAACGGTTGTTTATATTACAACCGTAAACACTTCTACAGTGTAAATGCATTAGCAGCTTGTACTGCAGACCAACAGTTTGTGTATGTAGATGCACAGTACCCCGGATCCGTTCATGATTCCGCAATTTGGAATATGTGCCGCTTAAAAGAGTTTGTGGTGGACGACGGATCGACGTTTGTACTGGGAGACGCTGGTTTCCCATCTGCAAACATTTTATTGACACCGGTTTTGAATACTGTAGAAGGCAGTAAAGAAGAAAGGTAAAAGTTATTTTCATTCCTTTTAGTTTTGCTAATATATGTGTTATATATTTTCTTGTAGGTATGATATTGCACATAAAAAAGCACGAAACGTCATCGAGCGATCCTTTGGAGTTCTGAAGTCGCGATTCCGGTGTCTGCTAAATCACCGTGTCCTGCATTACACACCAGCAACAGCCGGACAAATTTTATATGCGTGTATGATACTGCACAATATTTGCATTCAACAAAATGTGGTTCTTGATAATTACAGTGATTACAAAGAAGCCGCAGACGACGATGAGAATGAAGACGAGGCCTTGCCGCAATCAGGCCGTGCAAATATACGCCGTTTTAATAAATATTATTATAATTATAACAATACTCGTTACAGTAGCTTCATTAGACTGTCCATAATCTGCTGTTGATTTTTAATTATTGTGGCGTTTTGCTCTGCAAGCTGTGCACAAGCATTTTGGATACCACGCGCAAGTGTATGGTTGCTCGCGGCCATTTCTCCAATACTACCCGCCAGCGATGCAATGCTTGCGGCCAGACCCCCGATCTTTCTTGTCAGCCACCGCAACGTAAGCATCGAAAATCTTGGCGTCATGCTCCCGCTGAGATTCTCTTTAAAAATATTATTACAATTGATTTAAAAATAAAAAACACATATATACCTGTAGGGTTGAATTTGAACTCATCACTGGTGGCTGTCGTGGTGCTGGTGGGCGTTGTAACTGCGAGCGCTACGGTTGTGGCAGTGGTTCTGATGTCGACATCGATGGCGGTGGCAACTCAACCATGCGCGTAAGCTGTTCGTGTTGTTGCTGTTGTTGTCCGAATAGTAGATATATTTTGCAATGGACGGTTCTTCGTCGTCAATGAAGAGGATGGCTGACTGGGTGGTGACTCCAAATGAGATAATTCTTTGTCAATAACAATATCATCTTGGCCACCACAATCGTCAATCCCGCTACCGTCTATGACCTGACGACCATATACAGATAGCAACCGCTCCTCCAGCTCCCTCAGACGTTTATTAGATGCAGGTCCACCGCTAGTACCAGCTCCTTTAACTCGCAGACGGCCTGCTTCCACTCGTCTGCAGTCCTCTGCGGTCCGACGCCGAGTGCGTTAAGTCTAAGCATAAGGGGCGGCATGAAATAGACCCCAAAACATTTTCAGTATACAACAACAATCATGTGCTGCGCTATTCTGCACTATTCTTTTATTTTACAAAAACACAAGAGAAGAAGAGAGAAAAGAGATTTTGGGAGATTTTTTCAAGGTATAGTTGCCTGTCACCAAGAAAAAACGTCTTTGTAATACTAAAAAAATGCATTACTTTCATTCATCATTTTGACTGATAAAAATCTATCAAAAAAAAAAATGTCAATTTTGGAGATTCATGAAAATAATATTTTTTTATTAATATAAATAATATTTTTTTATTATATATTCGATTATTCAAAATTATGTAATTTAAAAAATGGAAATATTTTTTTTTATTACTGATAATCAGATCGATAATGTTTTTCTGGATTAATAATCATTTTTAAGCTGATTAATGGAAATCTTATAATTGTAAATATTTTTTATTAGGATTTTTGAAATTATTATTGTTTTTATGAACACCAGTTGTAAATTTGATATGTTTATATATATATATATTTATATATATATTTAGTCATATTTAAAAAAAAAATATTTTATGTATTAAATTCACATTTTTTTTTCAATCTATCCAATTTTTTTAATAATAATCATATCTTTAATTAACTGGATTATCATTTGAGATTATCATCAAATATAGGATATTTATGTTTTTTATCAATAATTATAACAATATTTATTTTATTAAAACATCTTTAATATATATTAGAAATTGTATTTAGTTGGAATTTATAAAGACATTTTCGATCCATTTATAATAATAATGTTCATATTTATATTTATGATAAAAAAATTATTTGAAAACGAAAGGTATTATTAACTTGATTTTTTTAAATGGGTTGTGTTTTTCCATCACAATATGCAAAGAATATCCTTTGACAAATTCAAATTTAATTAAACTGTCAACCAAGGAAAAAAAATTCAAATTAAGTCTAATTTTAAACTCAGCTCAAAAATGGATAATTTTTAAAATACAATAACCGCAGGTTAGATTTTAAGAGTGCGAGATCATGTCTCCCCGCAAGCAGGCCCGTACTTGTTTGTAGTATTTTTCAAGCTAATAGTAAATAATATTATTAATTCAAATATTGAATATAAATTAATTTTTAGAAACAATTTTCAGATTAAAGCCAAAAAGAGTAAATCAGTAAATTAAGTATACCCAAAATGATGAAAATGTTGGCTAAAAATAATAATATTATTATAATATATATCTTCTTTTTAATTAATTTATATCAGTCAAAATTATGAATCAAATGGTGTTTTCGTTTCTTGACTAAAAATGTTGCATTCAGTGTGCCGACGCTAAGAAGCTTATATGTCCGGTTGGGCGACTAAGCGTGCAGGGATTTAGAACCATTGATGGACAGTATACGGACATTGCGATCGAAACTCCGAAGAAGTCCAGAACCATCACAGTTACCACATGTACGAGTGCGGTGGGGATTAGAAGTTGAAAAGCTTGATAAAGGAGTTCTCCTCACTGGAAACTTTGGTGTACAAATCCCCGAAACATTACTGGAGTCAGCTGAAGAAGTTTGGGCGAAAAAGGTGTTAAAGTCAACCACAATCCAAAGGATTTTTTCGAAAACTAACTACTTTGGAATTTCGACAATATCGTTTTTTAGACAGTTTATAAATTGCGAAAAGGCGATGGAGTTGTCTGGAGAGAATGATGCAGCAAAACGTGGAACTGGGCATCCACCTTAGGAGGCAGTAGCGAGACTAGGTTGTAAAAGGATATGCTAGAAAGCTACAAAAAACATGAACTATCTTCCCACTGTCCTCGAACATGGTACCTACCCATCTTAGCACAGATCCGAATAAACCAGGCAAAGTGCGTATGGTATGGGACGCATCAGCGAAGGTGAAGGACGTATCATTAAATTTCGTATTGGTCAAAGGACCAGAACTGGTCGTCTCACTACCTGGAGTACTGTATAGATTTCGCCAAAGGAGTATTGCAATTTGCTGTGACATCAGAGAAATGTTTCACCAGATCCACACCCGCAAAAAAGTTCAGAACTCTCAACGATTTCTGTGGCGCGAGCACCCTGAAGATCCACTTGACATTTACGTTATGAGGGTTATGACATTCGGCGCCACGTGTTCACTAAGTTTGGCTAAGTACGTAAATAACATCAACGTCCAGCAGTATGTTGAGAAGTATCCACGCGACTGTACTAGGCCATCATCAAAAACCTCTACGTCGACGACCTTCTAGACAGCATGGAGTATGTGCAAGAAGCCATCAAGCTTGCCACCGACATAAGACGTGAACATGCTAAGGGCGTCTTTGAGATCCGGAACTTTATCTCAAATTCCTCCAAGGTGCTGGACGAACTTGCCGAGGAGGCTACGAAGTTACAAAATGCCTAGATATTAGCACGAATTTGGTATCTAGAGGTTCTACGCATACTGATGTCCATCTTTGATCCGCTAGGATTCCTTTCATTCAATATCGTGTATGTAAAGATCCTACTCTAAGAAATCTGGCGCACTGCGATCGAGTGGGATGAAGTGCAAATATGGATACAAATGCTACCGAAGGTCGAGGAAGTCAGGATACCAAGATGCTATACGAACCAAATATCGTCGCTGGAACGGTCTTCCATGCATTTGCTGCAATTGCCTATCCGTATTCAAAGAACAAGGTGGCTCCGCAACAACCGATGTCAACTCCCAGACTGAAGCTTCAAGCAGCTGTCCTTGGCGCACGACTATATACATTTCATTTTGTTCGCTAGATTTCTGATAAAAATGAAGCAACAGTCTATGAATCCTATAACATTGGGAAATCCTGGTATTTGAAATAATTATTCACAATTTATTTTATAATTATTACTTTGTTAATTATTTGTTTTTTTTTTTAAATATAATTAGGGTACCTTTTCAAATTCTTTGGCGACATCTTCTTTTGCTACATTTTCTTTAGGAAATGTTATTACTTTTGATGCCAGTTCGTCTACAAAAAAGATTAAATCTTTATTGAAATTGGCATGTTATGTAGATAGATCAATACATAGATCACAATTTTTAAAAGATTATCATTAACGAAATTAATAGCAGATATTGTAATTGCTTTTTCTACAATATTTCAGTTTCAGTCTTTGTGTAATAATATTTCAAAACAATGTCAATTATCAGATTTTATCGTTATTCAGTTGGTATTTCTTCAGGTTAAAATCTACACCGTCAATTAATACGGGACAATAAATTCTGCATTTTCGGGCCAAAACTTTTAGAATCGAATACGACTTTTTTTTCAGGCCAGATTTTTTTTTAGAATCGTACGCTAGAAAGGTAGAACTTATAAAAAATGCTGCATTTTATTTTATAATCGAAATCGCCAAAAGTAATGCATTTTTCGGGTCCGAATATAGCTAGTGCGAGAGGAAATTGCTCGAAGGGATTTAGCGCGAAACTGAAATGCCCGTTTTCGAAGTTTTTTAAAAGGCTAATGAAAAAATAACCTTCCAAAGGTTTTAACCAAAGTTATCAATAATAAAAGTACGTACATCATTTATAAAAGTGTATTAAAATAAAAGAAAAAAAAACATATTTATACTTTTTCTGTGAGTATTTTAGATTTTATAGTATAGTATATAGTGTACAAGTATTATTCTGGTAATATTACAAAAAAAATAATGTAATTTTACATAATTTTTTACTGTATACATACTTATTAAATGAGTTCGATTTGAATGATTTTCTTTTCGGCATTTGAAAACATATGCATAGGATTCACGCCATATGTGGTTGGAGCCATCGAAACCACTGAGTTATTTATATATTTCCATTTAGCCACAAAAGTACCATAATCTTTCGATAATGTTGATGCAATTAAACCACGACCTAGTTTTTTCGATAGTTGTTTTTTTGTCTGATATCCACGTTCACGAATCACTTTTGAAAGGTTAAAGCCAGTGAAGAGGTTAATTTGGTATGATTTATTTGGTTCAGGAATACTTTCTCAAGCATCTGTACTATAGTGGTGATGCTGCCTTTCCAAATTTAATATCATACTCTTCAACAGATTTCGGGTTTTTTCCTTTGTAAATCTAAAAATTTACAAGATAACCATTTTCTGAGTCTTTTGCCCAGAGCATATTTCCAGAACATCTTTCTCTGGCAGGATATTGTATCCAGACAATAGACAATATATCAGCTAAAATGTTTAATCGTGAAGACTAAGCCTATTTGTCTTATTGGTTCTATAATGGTTGTATAATAGTCATTTATACGACAGTAAGTCATATAAGGGTTATTTAATAGTCATGTATACGACTATAAACATGTTTAGTTGTATAAAGGTCTTTCTTATGATTATAATAATAACTATTGAGTTGTAACAGTGTCGTTTAAAAATGTAGTTGGATAGAGACGTTAAACGTTTTTTATGACTTACTATATGACCTAAATAGGTCGTTAGAAAAAAATCTATACGTCTTTAATATGACCTTATTTGTAATAGACCTATAGGTTGTTTTAGTAAATCTATGCTACTTCTATATGACTGAGATATTAAATGGAGTCCAAGAAATTAAGTGAGTCGTTTTAAATTTTATAAATGTATTCAATACGACTACAATATGACTGAAGTAATATGTCAA
The DNA here is from genome assembly GCA_010015015.2 of Bolitophila cinerea. Taxonomy (NCBI): domain Eukaryota; kingdom Metazoa; phylum Arthropoda; class Insecta; order Diptera; family Mycetophilidae; genus Bolitophila; species Bolitophila cinerea. The sequence goes on along the minus strand of JAAAKO020061612.1, from coordinate 512 downwards.
TTTTTATATTTTTATTATTATTATTATTAAGAATAAAAAACTTCCTCCAAAAATAATCTAATCAGGCTTTTAGACATACAGTTGGTAGGATTGATGTGAAATTTTATTTTTAGAGCCCTGATGATGAATTCTTTAAAAAAAAAATACTTACCCATCAACCCATTTGGCACATGGCGTGTGGCATTGGGATGAAAGTATGTTTCTATGGTCATATTTTAAAAATATATGACTTCCTCTCTAAATTTTTCCATCAGACTATTTAGAATTTGGGTGGTAGGATTGGTATGAAGTTTCGATTCTGAGGATGAACCTTCCCAATAATATACTTTTCGACTGAATATTACAATCAGACTATTTGGCATATGGCTTATGCGATTGGGATAAAGGTTCGGTTCATGGGTCATTACTGATCGTCGTGAACTCAAGGTCAGACTGTCAGGCGCCATAAACAGGAACTCAGGGCTCAGTATTCCGAAATGCACCGTCTCGTAAAGAGAAGCATAAGACGCGAC
>JAAAKO020061611.1:0-24736 GCA_010015015.2 Bolitophila cinerea | reverse complement strand
TGAAAATGCTTTTAGAACCAATTTGATTCACATGTATTTAAAACAATAAAATATAAATAAATATAAATAATAAATTGTAAATGTATGAATTTGTCATAAGGTACAAATTGATTACTGTTCGTTTAGCAGTTCTAACGAGAAATATATATTAGAATCGAGTAATAGAGATAAATAATAAGCAAAGAATAAGATGAAAATTTATAGATATTTTTTCTATTTGTCGTCAATCATCGTCGTAGAACTTTGCAGAAACTTGTAATTTTCAATCAGTTTAATAAAGTTTATTTAGTAATTTACAATGAACCGTTTAGATTTTTTGCTTATAAATACATTTTCTTTGCTTCACATGAGCAAAAATAAAAGCTGCTTAAGACACACAATGTTTTAGGAAAGACTAAATTCTTTATCGTGCTTATCAATTGAAAAAGAATTTATTTCAAAAATCAAAGACATCTAAAAGGTAATAAACCTTCAATCAACATAAAAAGGCCGAAGAGCTACATTATGATGTATAAATAAATATTTTCTACTGTAAAACAAAAGTACACAGATTCATAAATTTACAAAGTTTTGGTTTAAAAAGTAAGATTAAGTTTAAATTTTTATTTGTATTACCCCACCCATTTTTTTAGTCACGAGCCGCCACTGTATATATATGTATATATATATATATATATTACCAGACAATGAAAGAAGTAGAAGCAGAAACTTTCCAGACAGCAATTCAGATGGCGACTTTTGACGACTTTACGAACTTTTGAGTTTACATCACGTCGAGGAAAAATGTCCCCTATAAGGATATAATATTTATAAAAATGGTCAAAAATAAGTAAAAATGTCACCAAAAGTAGTAAAGTTAGGGTCGAAAATGTAATATTGACTAAATGAGGTAAACATTTTATGAAAACGATACGTTAACGAATTAGTAAACACGCGTAATGGGTACACAACTTACCTATACAGTAAATAAAAAAAGATGGTTACTTTTGAAGTTGACCAACTTGATAATTATTTTGCCTATACGAGATTTCAAATAAATACCAAAAACGTATTAGAAAAAATATTTACCTATAAAACGTTTTTTTGGTAACTGCACTAACTTGGTAAACATTTAACGTCAATAAAACGTATTGAATAAACCAAACGCTTGATAAGTAAACTGTTTACTCATTTGTACCAGTCAGCAAGTAAATTGCCGCGCATTACGCGTGTAATGGTCACCATGATGCGTTCTAAACAATAAAATTATTTAATTTTGTTTCTTAAAACAAGAGATTTTGAATTTTTTATATTATTAGTTATTACATTATCAATAAAATGTCATTTGCATGCGATCTCTCGCGTGTATAAATCTCGGAAATCAACAGTTTAAATGATTTATTAATTGAAAAAAAAGTAAAACATTTACCTAAAAAGTGAAATTAAAGAGACGAGGTAAACTGAAAAACACAAATTTACGTCGTATTGACGTGTTTTATGTGGTCTTGACCCAGTTACCTTCAGGGAAGTAATTTAATATTTAATTTAAACTTTATTTACTTTTAATAGTTGTCGTTGAGTTGACGTAAATTCCACTAAAATTGTTAGCTGGGTTGAGTAATGGCTTAAACTTTAAACCCTTTACAAAAAACATGACTACCCAGCTCGCTAATTTAGCCTTTATGTGTTCACTTATCTCTGGTAGGAAAGTTGTTTTTAGTTATTCCTACAAAATTAAGGAAGTTACTGATCGATCATTATTAAACACATTTTGCAGACAGTTCTGCAGTTCCACTAAAAAACCTAAACTTGTTCATTCAGTGCAATTCATAATGTGTGGATTTGGTCAGTTAAACCTATTTAATGCGGGAAAAGCTTGATATTTTAATTTAAAAAAAAAATTAGCTAATAATTAGTCTTCTTTACAATTCACTTATCCGCCTAACAAACGACATAATATATGCACAGACAAAGTCACACCATTCATTATATTGCGCATCAAAAATAAATATGTATTTCTATATACATTTCTACACACAGATAAAACGTTCAACATCAAAACCGTTTAGCATTTTGCATATATACAGAGAAAGATACATATTTACATAAATACATATATACAAAACATATAATATACATAAAAACACACACATACACATACACAAGCACGCAGCGCACAGACATGTCTTCGCGTTCACGCGGGGCGCACAGGGCACGCGATCGCATTAATCACCAAACCAAATGACTGTTTTGCTGCGGCTGGTTGGCGGCGCGACCGGCACGACCGGCGCACAGCGCTATACACACGCTTTTATTTATTACGACCGCGACAATTTATATTCTTGTGGTGGTGACAATTTACAATTTACCATTTTCCATTTAGCGTGCGCGCCGCGTAAACGCGAGTACACACGAGAGCGAGTGCGCGCGCGGATAATTGTTTTCGACTAAACTGTTTCGAACAAGTTTTGTTGAAAATTTCGTTTTGCCATATGCAACGATTTATTTATAGAGGAGCATTTTATATATAAATATATGTATAAATTGCATAATTTATGGAGAAAGACGTATTATACACTTTCATGGTCTATAGCTACACAGCAACAATATGTTTCTTAAAGGCCTCCATAATCTATATGTTAGTAATACGAATGGTAAGTTTGGCCGAATGATACGATTGGCCGAAGATACGATTAGCCGAATGATACAATTAGCCGAATGATATAATCCCGATTCTTATGAATGTTATGAATCACGATTGGCCGAATGACAATTTGCCGCAAACGATTACTACATTACGACTTAGTAAATACGAATTACTATGATTTGTGCATTCTCTTAATCGCAATTCGGCAAATCATGGTTCGGCCGTGATTCGTATAATCGTGTTTCGGCCTATCGTATCAATCGGCCAATTGTGATTCGGCCATCGTATCATTTCAAACGTGTTTCGGCCATTTGTTTCTTTTGGCCAATCGTATTATTCGGAAAATTGGGATTTTTCCAATCGTATCATTCGGCCAATCGAATCATTCGGCCAATCGTGATTCGGCCAATCGTGATTCTTCTAATTGAAATTCGCCCAATCGTTTTTCATTTTTATAGATATTCCAAAAAAAAATGATTTGTTTAAAAAGACCGGCCCAATAAAAAGAACGGCCCGAATTAAAAGACAGTTATTCAAAACGGACTGATTATCTGTACCGAAACATTTTTCAGACCCTACCAATGTTTTTAACCGGAACGCTTATGTGACGGTCTATTTCTTGCAATTAAATAATACAACGAGCTTTAGAAAAAGATCAGTCCAGTTAAAAGGACCGTTTTCTTCACAGACCGATTTGGTTTTTGTAAAAATCTCCCAAAAACTGTATTTTCTCGTCTTCGCTTTGCGTTTTGGTTAAGAAGGAGTGTTGCGCAAGCAGTAATTGTTGTCTAGTTGTTGTTGTGTACTGAAAATATTATGTGGTCTATTTTATGCCCGGACCGATTTGTAAAAATGATTTAAGAGTCAAAATTTATTAATTACACAACAAAAGAAAAAAATTAATGTATTTTTAAAATAAAAAAAAAATACAAACCTAAACAATACAACTAAATGAAATAATTCTTAAGAATTTTAGCAATTTTAATTACGATTTATTTTGGACCACCCTTTTTTTGGATCAGACCGCTTATTCGAACCGGTTTGTTTCTTCTGACAGGACCGTTTTTTGGATCGGGTTGTTTTTCGGACCGGATGGATTTTCAGATCGGTCAATGCTTTCGATTACCCAGTTTTAAGAATTTCCTATATTTTACAGTGCAATAATTCATTGACTTAAGTCTTGGGGACAGTGGCGGTTAACCAAAAGCCCGCGGGCCGTCCCGCCAAGGTGTTATATGTGGCCCCCGCCAGGATTTTTTTATAATCGTTTCACAACTTTTTTGGTAAACTAAAACCCTCTAAAACCTTCTAAATAAATAAAGCATTTCAAATGAAATTATCGTTTTATTAATTATTTAGATTTGCTTTTATCCGAGTACAAATTTAAAATGATTTGATAAATTGTTCAACCAAGTTGGACGTACAAATAATTGTTTTGTTTCTATTTTTTAACAATTATTTATTTTAGGTAACCAACATTTTTTTATTGATAACAACTATTTATGCATATTATTATTAGTATTATGTACAAAAAAAGGAAATCATCATATCATTCTCTATTCACATACAATACATTACTGAATTAAATCTTTTTATTGAAAGATTGAAGATGTTTAATTTAAAATGTAAAACAAAAGACGCAAGAAAAAATGGTGCAAAAAACTGTTTCGGTTTTAGGTATACAAATGTTTTTTTTAAGAATATACGTGTTTCTTTTTTAAAGAAAAAACCGGAAAAATCAGTTTCAAGTAGACTATTGGTTGAGTAAAATGCTGTATTTATAATTGTATTTTTTGTTTGCTTTTATTTTATTTATTTGTATGTTCTTTTTTTTCTAATTCTATACGGGATTTTGAACCCAACCCTTTAAAATTTTGTAATATTTCCAAAAAGTTTGGCCAAATGTTTGACCAAATTTCGTTTGGTCAAATGTTTTTTTGGCGTGAATTCTTGTCACAGAACTTTTGTTGCATGAAATTGGTTTCATAATAATTGCCAGTGGACAAGAATGCAGCGATACTTAAAGATAGTGCTGAACACCTTATTGTATTCAATTTTTAAGATTGTGTCTGTAAAGATGATTGAGGGCTTATTGGATTTTATGTGACCTGAAAAAAGAAAGGGATGTGTCAAAAAATCGATGTTAAGGTTTTGGTCGAATCTAAGGTAGGAAAGTATGCCAAATCGACTGATGATGGTCCTCACAGCGTAACTCTTGTGCAGAACATGTTAAATAATTAAAGCATGGCAATAACTACGCAGAAGATGTGGAGCACCAACCCTATGTTGTGCGCTTCGTTTAACAGACGTTATCTCGAAAACCTTTTTTCGGACACAAAGTCCATTTAAAATATATATAAGATCCTATTTAAACACTATACATATTCCAAAGTGTGAATAAATCGATAAAAATAAATATACTTTGTAATTTCGTGCCCCTTTTATTGGGCACGATATATATAACTATGTTTTTTACTTGCAATTCATCTAAAGGTATTACGATTCATGGGATTAATTTCTCTGTTTTTTTTTGTATGGATCATTATTGAGTTTTAGATAATTCAGATTTAGATATTTGCGATTAGGAAAAAACCTTTGGTTTTGGATCCAATATGCATATTCATTGAGACAAAAGGGCATTTAGTATACTGCGCCAAAACTGACAAATATACAAATATGTTAATCTCATATTTGTAATTCACAAAATAAAGGCCTATAGCCTAAGATTCTAATTTAATCACAACTGTCTGTCCTTTTCCGCTGTTTTTTTTTTATTAAAGTGCGTACACTGATAGAAAAAATATTTTAAGATTTCCTGTAGCAGCCTTATTATGAACTGCTTCAGCTAAGTTTATTTGAATTTTGCTGCTATAGATAAAAATTAGCTGCTATAGCTAATAATTAGCTAATATAGCAAAGTTATTGCTATGACAACCCTAAAAACTTAGCTGAAATAGATTAAACTTTGCATCAGCAAGAAAGTTTTTGAGTTGGTGCCAAATTAGGCTGTGACAGCCTAATCTTTTCTATGGGTGTATAATTATATTGCGTCTTAAAAAAACTCGTGCTCAAAGACACAAAATGACTTGTGCCCTAAGATACAAGCGATGCAATTGCAAAGTCATGTTTACTTTACATAAATTTATATATCAAATTTAATATGTATTCGTATATATATATATACCATAATACTTAGGATTCAAGTATAAAGCAAAGAACATTAGAGTTCCAGAACTCTTAAGATTTACTTTAAAAGCCTTCTGACAGTGCCTGTCGAGCCGTGTCGTTTGTGCACATGAGTAAATTTACAGAATATATAACTGAAACTACTTAACATAATAATAACATAAAGTATATATAATGTTAAAGGTATATACTATACACATTTAGAGTGTTACTTACATGTGATGCGTGATTAACCAGGTTAGATTGCTGGTGATTGTTGTTGATGTGATGTTTGTTCTTGTAACTCCATTCGCGCTCACGATCTCTGTTGTCCTTGTCCCGGTCTTTATCACGTTGACCAATGTCAATTATTTTAATGGGTTTCTCTTCTAGCGTTGTGAGCTCCGTTATCGCGGATAACTTCTTCTCGTTTCGCTTTGAGCCCAGCTTCAATGCAAACTGAAAATTAAAATAATTCATTTAAATTTAATAAAAGTTTTATACTGATACGTATTTATATATATATATATATATACAGATTTTTATTATGCATAATATAAAATATATAAAAAGAGATAAAAAAATGAAACACACCGAAAGTATTATGTAAACACATTAATTATAAACAATGACTAATTAATGCATACACACAACACAATGTTTTTGTACTAATCCGCAGTGAATTAAATGCGATAAACCGCACATTGAATTTAATGAAGCTCAGCGGCAAATCCTCACTAGGGCTTATCGAATATTTGCTTCTAAGCAAATTCAATTAAACTTCAATGCTACCGACATCGGCACACACACACACACACACACGATTACACTTTTTGTCGTCGTCGTCGTTATCAGAAAATGAGCATTAATCACGAACTGCATAAATCCACCGAGGGACTCCCGCACTTGAGATAATTTGTTATCGCTATACGAAGAGCTATAGCACAACATATAACATACATACACTATAAAGATAATATATATTTTATATATATTTGGATGCGGTTGAATCGAATCGCTTTTAAAAACAGATGAATTATAGCGCAGAGAGAGACGTGGAGCGTGCGCGCGTGCGTGGGAACATAAAATGTTTAAATTAGGCGAAATCAATAAAAAGCGCTTAATCGGATCTACGTGAATCAGCTGCAAAGTCTGCGCACGTACCCGCATTACAAAGTATGAGGATAATAAATGGATTTTCGCACCAATAAAAGTTATCTTTACAAATCCGAGAGACTCATGTAGTAATTGTGTGTGTGTGTGTGTGCGCTTGTATACAATGTGTTTACATTTTTTTTTTTAAACAATTGGTGTCAGAAATGGATTAAAATCTGGTTCTGGTTATTTATATGATTTGTTTTTGAAATTATGTATGTTTAAAACAGAGTAGGTAAAGACGGGCAATTTAAAGATCATATGAAGAGCAATAAACAAGTTGTGTAAACAATAAATAATTATATTTTACGGTAGGACGGTTTTGGTGAGGATTATTTTTACAGATAATATGAAACAGAAATATTTAGTGATACAGATAGATACTTAGAGAGAGAGAAAAATAACGTGAGATAACAGGAAAAAAATCAGATATTATAGGTAGATATAGAAATATATAACAAATAATAGAGATATAGAAAGAACTAGAGATTCAGTAAGAAAGGGTGACAATACAAATAAAAAGAGAAATTTACTATGTTATCTTTTATCTTTTACTATCTTAGTACTCTGTTAGTTTAAGTTATGGACTTTTCTAAAGCCTGTAAAAATTGTCATCTCAAATGTGATACACCATAATTTTACGGGCGTAGGAAAAGTCACTCGATTCGATCCCATTTTTCTTACAGACTTCCACTACTGCTCGTTGTGTATTGATGTTTTCTTTGGATGATTTTTTTGAAAAACATTAACACACAAAAATGGTAAAGAGCACGGAGCGTGAACTGGTGTTGGATTGCCGTCAAACAAGCGGCTTATAGAGCTTGAGAAGAGCATGTGACTACTGACTGGCTTTGAGTTTGAAACGAGACCAAAACATTGAACCGATCATTCAGCCAGTTCGATGCCGATAATTACCAAAGACCACATATAAAATAGTATTTAAAGCAGGATTGTAATGCCCCTATTACCTCATACCTCAATTTTTCTAATTTTCAGTAATAATTTGCCACAAATGGGGTTGTTATAAGTTTGTATTAAATCTACTAATAACAATCTCTACCTACTTCAAACGTAAGTCGTAATAATCCATTAAAACCTGCAAGCAATTCACCCAAATTTAATGGTTGAGTTTTTACCTCTCAAATCAGTTCAGTAAAACTTGTATATCGAACTCGTATGCATGAGTCGGTGAGTTAGTTTAATTTTTCAAACTCAAACCCCCGTAATTTTCAAACTTATAACCTTTGACAATGCAACGCAGATTTTTTCTTTTTATTTAAAGCATGTTTTTCCTGTTAGCCATTAATTTTAGGGGCGTAAGCGAAATGAGTCGAGAAGGACTCAAAGGAAGTTCACTAACTCCAAAACAGATCGTGTCGTTTCCTATCTCTCTAAATTTAAAATGAGCCTTCTTAAATGATATTGGAAACTTTTTTAAACCATTGCCAGATGGTTTACACCTTACCAATCTGTGGTTAAATAAATAGATTTAGGTAATTAGAATAGGTCTATTTTTAATTACTCCTTAAAGAAGAGGAATTTTTTTGACTATAATCCTTAATTTTGGCGCACTGCCGCTAAACTGAACATTTGTTTGTTTCACTATCGGATTCAACCTTTTTTTCAGTAATCTCAAAATGAGTAATGTCCTAAAATAATTCGGCTGCGAGCTTAAATTATGTATCTTTTATTGTGGGCTTATATTGAGAGGTCTTTACCATACCTCTCAATATGTAGGTTTTATGACGTAAAAGTTCTGTTAAATTGACGTTTTAAGGAATTGAGTCTGTAGTTATGAGTATGTAATTTAAAATAAATTTCCATTTTTCTTGTGTTTAACATGATTTCTAGGACTTAGTACCTTTTGCAATTGCAACATCTCTTTGTTCAGTGTCAAAGCCTCTGAAAATATTAATAAAATATGTTTAACGCAATATAAACCAACATGCGTACTCATCTTTTTCTTGATAAAGCCTTCCCGCACTAAATTTACTGCCATATATGCTACAAAGTGTCTTTAAAACCACAGTTATTGAGATGACCCAGAAAGGTAATCTTGTTATATAGACCTCCATGTGGAACAATGTTGTATTTTCTAACAACATCCTTCGGCATTATTTTCAATAATGCCTAAACCCAACCACAACGTATGGTTGAACAGTGCCTGTATTATAATTATATAATTACGATAGTATTATGATAAAAATAAATAATAACGTAAATATAAATTACTATGATATAAAGAAGTAGAAGCTTTATCAATTGCTTTAAAAATGTATATTTTATTATTTATATTTTTTGACTTCAGAAAATCTCCCCCTTGAACATACTTCACCCCAAAAAAAACATTTAAAAAGAAGCAATTTTTAATTTAAAACCATACTTTCTTAAAACGTAGGATTTTTAGGGAGGAAACAAATTCTTAAGGGTTATCCTTACATCCAAATTGTTAAGTGCAAAGTGTTAAGTGTACTTCACCCTAGACATTTTATTTAGTTGAAGAGTAAATCCAATCCAATCCCATTTTTCTAGACTTTAGATATGTTAATGGAGATAAAATTTCAAGTCAAAAAACCTTACTTACTTTATTTCTTTTACAATTTGTTTGATGTTGCAATATACAATTTATATACGTATAGTATTTATAGTTGATCATAAAATAATATTACAAGCATGAATAATTATATATGTATTTATGTTATATATACATTATATACGTCATCTACATGATTATCTATTTTAGACAGAGTACACACAACACCATGCGCGTTATGCGTCCATTTGTTTAGCAATTAATGGTCAACATAATAACTATAATTTACATGTGTGGGTTGATAAGCTCACCTGAAATATATAGTATGTGTTTGTGTGTATATTGCATATTGAGTGTATATGGTGCTGGTTTTAGTTCAAAATTCAGGTCGGTCAACTTGAGCATTCGATTAATGTTGTATATATGTTGAGTGTGTGGTATGGTTGTGTGTATAATATCAGTTACCCTGCGTAATATGAATTCGACAATTTAAAATAAAACTATATTCCATATTTAGTGACAATTTTGATGGTATTAAAAACTTTTAAAACCTCAGTCAAAAACAAAAAATATAACATTTTTTATGAAAGTAAAAAAAATAATTATGAAACAATTTTATCCACAAGAAAAAAACATTTATAGGTACAACAATTTTTAATTATTAATTTGTATTTTATAAATAATATATAAATAATTGATCATTTAAAGTGTTTAATTATTTTTGTTTTATATGTAACAAAAATTTAAATATTTTTTTAAATAATAATTTTTATTTTGATTTTTTTTGATAGTTAATCGTAAAAGTCTCGTCGAAATCAATGAATCGAATTTGCTGTTATGATGTATTAGGCTATTTTATAACCAAAATCTCTAAATGGTTTTGGTACACAAACAATGTTTTTTGATATATTTAACTTATGTTTTCCCGTTATGATTTGAATTAAAACATATTTACTAAACTATTTTTTTTACAGTTTTAATTCAAACTTAGAGCAATCTTATCTGGCCAAATGAAATGTTCTAAACTGATGTGATGACGGATACGTATACACAAATATACAACTCATCCATATATATATATAATATATCCACATAAATGCAAATATACGCCCAACGCACATTGCGAACGCATAAACACGAGCATTTGTTTTATAACCTCTGTGCGCAAAACAAATCTATGTGACAATTCGGACCGACTTGACTGTATACGTGTATATATATATATATTGTGTAAATGCAATATCGTAGGTGCATATTTGCCGTCAAATAACAACGAAATTGCATTAAAATTTCAATTAGTTTTGTCCCGGAAAATTGGGAGGCGCAAGCTTTCCTCTTTGCTGCTCATGAAGATGGTTAAGTGCATCGTATTTCCAATGAACCGGAAGCGCACGTAAGCCGCATGCAGAATATTACCACGAAATCGAAATGCAATGAAGCAGATTATTCCGATGCTTTTGGGTCAATACGTAATTTATACATATATAGCTAGGGGACAGATACGTGTATTAAACAATACTTATTTAGCCATAGGGAAACATGAATTAATACTCGAACGTAGATTTAAATTAAAATTTTCAAATGAAAATTAATTCTGCCTTAAAACATTTAGAAACTCGAACTAAACAGCCTCGAAGTAGATTTAATTAAATTTAACAATAATAGAAGCATTTGCAAACTAAAGAATTATGAATGAGGAGAAATAAAGCCTAAGCGTGCATTGTACAAATATTCTAGACGAAGACAAAATCCTGAGGCGTTAATACTTCAATTTGCAAATGCGCATAAACACAAATGCTTGAATTTGCTTTTGTTCGTTTGGGGCCCCATTTAAATAAATAGCCTGTGTGCTATTTGTTTATAAACTAAATCGTCAAATAATCGATAAACTTCAATAATTTCGATAAATGATTAAATATTAATAAACTATAAACCTCTACCACAACTAATTATAGATTATTTTTGTTTTTAACTTTCAAATATAGACACTAGATATACGTAATCAATTTAACAAATAATATAACAACCATCAAATAAAACAAGGTTATATTAACAATGCGTATACGTTATTTAAACAGTTGTTTTTTAAATGCTCAAAGAATGCGTTATTATAAATAATGCCAATGAAAAAAATAAATACAAAAAATTCTATTCCGTTCCGTATATTTGAACACCTGTGTCCCTGTGCGTGTTTTTTTAAATTATCAACAGATCTTAATATACAAGTTTTAGAGTTATGTGTATTTACACTTTGATATTACAATTAATATTGTTTTACAAAAAGGTTTGAAAACAAAATAAACTTTCTTATTTATAAAGCAACTACACAATTTTAAACCGTCACCCATTAAGTGCAATTAAGACAATGATCGATTAAAATTAGACATTTGTGGAATTGGTTTCGTGTGTATTTTCAAACGCGCCAACAATATCAGAACTTAAGCTCATCAGCTTAAAATCGATAAGGAGATTAAATTGAATTGTAAATGCAATTTCAATACACAGTAACGTGCTGTCAGCTCTCAGGCATATCATTATACACAGAGAAAGAGAGACAGCGCGACATCTTATATAATATTAGAATTTTATAGTTTACGAAATTACCGCATTTACACGTTGATTTTATATGGATCAACATTATTATAACGCTAATTATGTATGATATGTTATCTTATACTAATCTGATGCATAATATCATTAATTTTACATGCATAAGCACGACAACATGTTTATGAATATCCGATTAGCGAATACAGGGTGTTATGATAAAATTGATATTTATTTTGATTATGGTGCATTAAAATGATGTTTTTCATATATAGGTACAACATGGAAGTCAATTGTTGAGGTGTGTGGCCGCTAGCGCCAGTCACAAAGCTGCCAACACAGATATGAAACAAGTGCTATCTCTTTATGAATTGTGAGCCAACTCTCTGACGAAGAAATGTCACTGTCGCCATCTCTTTATGAATTTATCGGTAATGTCCGCCAAAGTCTTTTCTGTATAAAATAATGGTTAACCATGTTGTATGTTAATTGACTTTTTGTTTTTTTAGTAAAAACGGCGCAAAGCGCCAAAAGAAAATCGCGCGGCAGCGTGCAAATAGAATTCAATTTACCAGAGAATGGAAAGAAAGTAGTGGATTGCTTGTCTAAAAAACAAGCAAAAGACTAGCAAAAAACAAGAATATCATTTAACTTTTAAAAGAAAACTATTTGTCTGACATTACCGCTCATTCATAAAGATATAGTTGGCTCACAATTCATCATCTGAAAATTGCAATTTGCGCTAGTAACATATGTGCCTATTGCTTGTGATTTAATATGTTTGGCGGAGATTTCTTGGCTCAAAACTTTGCTCGTCAATTGTTGAAACAATTAAATATGTTTCCATATCATTTGGCTAAATTATCTGAATGGGTAATTTAGCTGGAAAAAAATTAGATGAATGGCATTCGGCAAATTCGTCATCGGCAAAATTTATGTGTTGCTTTAGTGTGATTTGGCCAAAAATAATTTGGCTGACTCAACATTATTCGTCGGCTAATCGTGTGTCGGCCACATATATTAGTCTGCTTTACTATAATTGACGACAATCGCAGTACAATCCCTTATAAGAAAGATCGAGACAAGATTTTTTGGGATCAAGTCCAACATCTAGGAAAAAAGTAAATTCAAATTATGAATGTTTACTGAGTAAAATATCATCTACTTTTTGCCACTAATTCCTAAGAGCCTAATTCATGTGTCTTCTATTATTTGTATGTACAAAAAAGCCATTTCATCATGCTAAAGTGAATAATTCAATAAAATTCTAAAATTTGGATTCGGAAAAGGTTTTCAATAGTGGTGAATATGTTAAATCATTTGAAGCAAAACATCGTTTTTTGGTTTCAAGATGACATTGCTTAAATGGCCTACGCGGCTATGTTTGCAGATGTCGATATGAGCGTAGACTCATTTCTCTTAAAATTCACAGTTCTTACATTTCGCAGCTCTTAAATCTCACATCTCGGACTCTTGTCATTAGGAAAAATCAGTAAATGAGTAACTATAGGCAGAATGACTTTGCCAAATGGACACATCTGGTATAATAAGAAGTAAGTTATGACATTCAGACTAATGGCTTATTATTGGGTCTGACGACAATCGGTCTGATGATATTTGTTCAATAATGGCTCATTCGGTCTAAGAATCCTCGGGGTAATGTCAATTAGCAAAGATCGTTTGGTTTATTTGCTCATTAGTAGCTCATTTGGCCAAATGTCTCATTCGGCCGATATCATTTGGCCTTATGACATTCGGCCTAATAGCTTATTGGGTCTTACGACATTCGGTATGATGTCATTTTTTCTAATGGCTTCGGCTTGAGAATACTCGACCTAATGACAATTCTTCATTAGGAATAGTAGCTCATTTGGGCTAATGGATAATTCGATCGGATGGCACTTTTGACTTTTGGGCTTATGAATCATTGGTAATTTTTATTTAACAAAAACTATTTTTGAAGGGAGGTATGCAAATCTTTTTTCTGTCTTCTTCGCTTTATGTTTTTGGAAAAAAAAATTGTTGTTATATACTGAAAATGTTATGGGGTCTAAGATAATTTTTAAATAGTATTTGAAAATAAATATTACAAAATACTTACTTTTATAAAACTAGTATTTTAAATGCAGTTTAAATAATAGTATTTAACGTACTTCCTTAGACTGATAAGTATAAATGTTTTGATTGACTTTCAACTAAACAACAACAAGACGAACAAAAATACTTTTTGCCAACACTCCATTTTAATGTTGACACCCTGTAAAAAGAGTACACATTAAATATAATATCTAAATGTAAATCACCACTCGTAGAACATTTTACGACTTGGTGCGAATTTATATTATACCATACGTTCGCACACACGCATAAACCTGATGCGATACTATAACACATAAATAAGCTATTCAGCATAGAATTTATGTATTAGTACATACACATATATGACACGACAATGTGTGTTGTATATTGTATATATATATATATATATATATAGTCAAACCATAACATATATCGTTCAATGTGCGGCATTGAGGTTTCTCGCTCGACTGATAAGAGTTTATGTTTACACACTCACCTGAAATGAAAAGAAAATACAATTTATTAGTTGCTATATGTCATGTGTGTGTGTATACACACATAAATCTATGTATACATAAACTGTATATATATAGATTGTACGATATATGTGACTTTTTCTAGCATATGTTGCCGAGGAACTGCCCAATACCAGTTTGAAACGTTAAATTTCGCAACATTCTTCCGTCGAGGGAATTGTGAAATTAGTATTTCATTTATTTTCGAAATAAAATTAATTCAACTCGTATTTATTGCCCACAAAACACGTGCGTTCAAAAATGTTCGTTCGTTGCCCACAACACATCGCGAGTGCAAATGTTCACTCTCAATCTCAAGGCACACGTCCATTCATAAAGTTATTTCGGTAATAATTAGCAAAACTTTTGCTTTATAACGTTCTGTTTATAGAAAATATTATTGTAGGTACTATATTTATAAATAAGCATTATAACATGTAAAAAAAGATTTGTAAGCTTTATTTTTGGCCAAGCTGAAAAATAATAAAGTATTTGTTTATATATAAACATTTGTTTATATATAAACATTTGTCTATATACAAATTGAAAAATTACCAAAACTTTCTTATTCACTATTACAATATTGATAACCGCCAAAATCATACGCGTGAAACTTTTCCGTCGACACGCGCACATAAGAAAACTATATGCAAACGCGGAAATGTCGACAAATAACATGTATATATAGAATTCGTTTTTTCGGCCAAAACATTAAATTCGGTTCGGAACTTCGACGAATACCAAAAACTCAGTCAAACTATATACAAAACTTAAATGCCATCGAACCGTTTTATTGGCCAACTTTAAATCAGCTGGCGGTGTTATTTGGGATTTCTTCGTTCGCCAAATATACAAAGCATAAATATATGGCAGCACTCTGGGTGTTATGTGGCATCTGTATTTATGTTTAGCATTTAACCCAAGTTATGCGTAAATACGGCACATAAAATATAATATACCATATGTATTTGTAGACATTTTATAGAAGTTAGCATGTACAGCAAATATACCATGCAATTCCATGTCGTCTCTAAATTGTCCTCGTGTAGGAAGCATTTATTTGACTATCATACGGATGGTTTCGCGCGCACGCACACACACACACACACAATCGGCAAACTCACGAACACTTATAAAGACGAGCGCCGAGCGCCGAGCACAGATTAAATGCAATTCAAAACTTGGCTGCGAAATCTATGCTGCTACTTCTTCTTCTTTATGAGTGCACTCAAGATTACATCCAAAATGTATTTATATAAATATATATATGTAGTATTTTGGTTGCAAGCAGATTTTAGAAATACATATACACTTATTTATATACATATATATTTATATTATATATTATTATATATAGTATATAAATTATTTAATTGTATAATTGTCGCGTTACATGTTTTAAGAAAAGTTTTCAGCAAAATATGAATTAATAAAATTTGGTATATTCAAACTGAAGCATCTCATTCAAAATTAGCCTAAATATTTTAATATTTGTTCTTAGTTTTGGATATGTACTTAAATTTTGGTATTCAATTTATGTCTATAACAAGTTTACCATTTATTTTTATTTGTTAAATGCACTATATTTTTTTTTGTACCCCGTATTCTTCATTCTGAATATATTAAAGAATTTCGCGTAATATTACTGAAGCAAATATTTGCAAAATAATACCAAATATTACATATATTATTCAAAATATTACGTGAATTACGTAATATTTTGTGATAATACGTAATATTTTGTCATATACATTACAGCATATTATTACATATGGCGTTTTTGTTGCTTGACTCAAAGAGTTTAACATTTAATTCCGCTATTGTAATTTTCAGTTTATGACATGTGAGCCAAATCTCTGATGAAGCAATTCCACTGTCGCCATATCTTTATGAATGAGCGGTAATGTCAAAGTCTTTGGCTGACATTACCGCACACTCTTTCAAGAGATGGCGACAGTGGCATTGCTTCGTCAGATAGTTGGCTCACAATTCATTGTCTTTAAATTGCAATCTTTAAATTGCAATAGCCCAATATTAAGTGATGGATGATAGTAACATAAACAATAAAAAATGGTGCGCTTATGTCATCAATGTGTTGGGCAGAATTGAGGTGACAGGCAAACTATACCTTGTAAAAATCTCCCGAAATCTATTTTCTCTCTTCTTGTCTTGTGTTTTTGTTAAATAAAAGAAGAGTGCTGATTGTACATAATTGTTGTTGTATACTGATCATGTTTTGGGGTGTATTTCATGCCGCCAGGATTGAGACAGGTGCTTGCGGCCACACTCCTTTATATGCTAGTCAAAAATTACAGATATTTGTGTATTTTATTGTATTTATTTAAAACAAACATTTATGTACGTAAGAAAACTAACTCGATCCGACTAAAAAAATAGGTATATATAAAATAAATATAGAATAGAATGATAACGGTTCAATTACTCTTTGTCCAAATCTAAAAACCATTTTTTCATCTTTATAATCTTATAAAGCTTTCCGGCAAATAGAATACTTGAGTCGTAGGAACAGAAATAGTTACACGCGCCATGTCAGCGCAAATGGATGTTTCAGAACGACAATTAAGTTATTTTTGGTATAATTGACGTGTACAAGATAAGATGATAGAGAAACCAAAAGATATTTTTCCATTCCAAACCCGATAGTTCCTCCATGTTCTGCTGTAAAGGTTCACTTTACAACGCGCCCAAATTAATGCAACCTCATTGACAGAGATGCTCATTAACCACTGAGCGGACTTATCATATTGCACTGCTCATCGATAGTGGCAAGTGCAACACAAAAACATCCAACCGCATTTTAAGAATTGTATCGGGAGTCGGAGCATCACACTAAAACAAAGCCCAAGAGAATAACTTACCGGTAAGATGTAAAGGAAATTGAGATACGATCCTAAAAAAGATCATACAAAGGTCCAATCTGGCCGCCCGTAACCGCATGTTACCACCCGTTACCACTAGTCACCACCCATAAAAGAGATAAACTTCCAGACGCCTATCCTTGTACATTAAACACCCAACATTAAGGTCAGTAGCGCTAAGCTGTGCAAAGGCACCTAGAGTATAACAAATAGTTTGGACATTTATATAAGGTTAAATTTAGTGCATTTATAACTAATGAAAGTGCGATATGATTTGAAACACGGCATTTCATTTAGTGTGACCAAGAGTCATAGTTACACTGCGTTTGGCCTAGCGAAAGAAAATCGGAGTGACCACACCACATAAATTCAAGAAAATGGTTCGCATGACAAGACATCCCAAAAAATAGGAGAATTTCACCCAAGGTTATCGCATTATCCTTTATATAATTTATATACGTATGTATTTTATCACCGTTTTGTAATCTACGTTTATTTGGCCATTTTAATAAAAGTTCCCGTTGACCTACTTTTTTGCAAAGTATAACATATTAATAACAATAGAATTTTAACTTATTTGGAAGTAAGAAGTGCCCCGTTTCGAGTACTCACTGAATTGCTCGTGTAACTAATCGTGTTTTTTTACCTGTACACAATTTGCTAAAATCTAAAAAAATATATATAGTTATAAATATATATATATATATATATATATCTTGTGTATACTGTATATTACATCAAAAATGCGTGTAATTCAGTTGCGCTTTTCTTTTATGCACAAATGCAGACTGCACTAGTGCACTATATAATGTAAATAAATACGTTTGATACTGCATTTCTTCACACATATACTATACACAGTATATTATAATACATATACATTGTGTACTGCAAAAGAGTACATATACTATAACCTCAGATCTTATCGCACTGATACAGTCTTCTGGTGTTGATCCAAACTTGTTTATGTGTATGTTTTCGCAAAGAATTCTTTTGTGCCTGTTTCTGTGTATTGTTGTTGTTGTTGATGTTGTTCTGTTGTTGCATTGCACTTCTTCTGTTCTTCGTTTCTATTTTCCATTATTTTGCGCTGCATAAACGAGAAGCAAAAACACGCTCAAACACACAAATACACTCACGCTGTCCTGCATAATATGCACGATATTTATACAAAGAACCTCTCCGTGTTTACCATGTGCGCTTTGTGTTTTTGATGTGTGTGTATGTGTGTTAGTGTTAGTGTATGTGAAAAGTGTATAATATCATAACATACACTATAACATAACAATACACATCATACAAGAATTAATGTAGTACACAAATACCAAAGTAAATGCACCATAGCTAATTGTAATGTTCACGACCACGTTTAAATGTAATACACAAATGTATACAAATGTAGCATAATAACATGGGCAACAAATATACACAGACGCAGAAAGTATACTAATATACAACTGCGTGTGTTTTGTTGCACGTTTATCATAACAATGATAATGTTTTTGTAAATATTGTTTAATATTATAATGTTTTATAATATGTTATCGTGGCGTTAACACAGACAGCATGTGTTTAAGTGTGTTGTGTTTTTTTTTGTGGGCACACACTCGCTAACTTTACAAATTGCTATATGCTACAGGGTGGGACGTTTCAAAATTAACATTTAATTCAAATTACATATAATTATTAAATTTTTCATAATTGTTAGTTAAAGTTTCAAAAACAAAAATATTACCATTTCTTGGTTATCCCTAAACAGTTTACAAAAAAATTGGACACAAATAT
Organism: Bolitophila cinerea; assembly: GCA_010015015.2. Taxonomy (NCBI): domain Eukaryota; kingdom Metazoa; phylum Arthropoda; class Insecta; order Diptera; family Mycetophilidae; genus Bolitophila; species Bolitophila cinerea. The sequence goes on along the minus strand of JAAAKO020061611.1, from coordinate 5,452 downwards.
GCCATTACAACAAAATACACAGGCATAAAAGTGTCGAGAAATTTTTATTCAATATTCATAACAATACTACCTACCCTCTTTTGGCTACATGAAAGAATTTTTAATAAGATCAATTTAAATATTTAATAAAAAAATGTAAATAAAAAAAAAGTTTTATAAGTCTCCAAGTTATGTTTCATTGTTATTGTTCATACATTATAGTGGTATAGTATACGTATATATACCAGGTGATTTTTTTTAACCTGATACTTTGAAATGCCTCGAGTAATAAGTACTATACGGAAAAAAATATCCATTATCAAAATTTAATTATTTCCCCAGGGAAATACATTAGTGCTAAAATTACATCCCCTTCCCCCTCCTTGTAGGGGCAACAGAAAGTGACTATGATATTTTAAATATGACCCCCTCCCTTTTTCAGATTCGGATTTTACGACTATAAATACGTACGATTTGTCTAACAATTTTTTATCGAATCATAATAGATGGCGCTGGAATCGATGATATTCAATTATCGATGTCTCTTACAATGCGCATACGATTCTGCAATACGACGAGTAAATAAATGCATTGAAGTCGAAGAACACCATTTTGAGCACCTAATAAATTAAACAATTTTATTTAAAATTTGTCATTTTTATTATTTACAATGAAAAAAGTGGTAATTTGCTTGCAAATGTATTGCAGAATCGTATGCGCTGTAAGAGAAATCGATAATTGAATATCATCGATTCCAGCACCATCTATTATGAATCGAAAAAAATGTGTTAGACAAATCCTACGTATTTTTAGCCGTTAAAATCCAAATCTGCAAAAAGGGGTTAATATTTAAAATGGTATAATTTTAATGGTAATGGTAATTTTAGCACTTATGTATTTCTATACGGAAATAATTAAAAAAAAATCCGTAAAGTTCTAATTTCTCGAGTATCGAAATATTCAAAGTTTCAGGTTAAAAAAATCACCCTGTATATGTAATTTTTATTTTATTCATTATTGAATTAATATGCTCGCATAAATAATAAAAAAAAAACATTTTTGAATTTTAAGAACTCCAAAATTTAATTATATAGCACCCACTAGATTAGGAGCCCTTGGTAAAATACACAATAAATCATTTAAATAATAAACTTATAATTACTAGAAAAGAAGTAAACCTGCTATTTATTGTACAACATATGCTCAAAAATGTAAAATATGCAAAAATATGCTCCTAAAAGGTCAAACTATGCAAAAATATGCATTTATGAGTAAAATATGCAAAATTATTCAAAAATATGCACTACCAAGTATAGCTTAAAAGAACCAGCCTAACTCAAAACTATTTTTTTATAAAGTTTATATTTTAATACGATGTAGTCTAGAGAAAACTAAAACTTGCCTGTCTCATACACTTTATTATGTTTTTTTAAATACCAGTCACAAAAGCGCACAATGACACAATTACACGCACTACTCCTACATCTACAGTCAGATAAGATAATAGATTAAATCCGTTCAAGTGTGCATTATCATTCATTTCGGTCTGACATGCATTTAAACTGCAGTATAACCAGAACTAGATCTACTTATACATACAGTTAGAGAGAGATAGAGAGAGTGGCATTGCAAAGCATATATCCGGCAAATATTTATTATAATGCAAATACGCAAAATAAAAGAACCTGTCTCCGCGTGCGTAAATGTTGAATACTATCTAGCCAGTTAGACTGTGCGCGTACAGTGCATTCGCCAATGCGCTTGCCATCGCCCATTTCAAAGCTTATATATATAAACTATATTACATTTTACGTTATTGTATAGAGAACGTCAGCAAAGCCACGCCGAAGCGCCCGCGCTTGCGTTATTTATGCATTTTGGAAATAAATATTTTTGCATTATTCATAACGCAATCGCGCTTTACCGTGTGTGCGCGCATAATACGAGTACCAAGTACAAAAAGATCGCGTGTGCGCGCGTTCGCGCGCTTTAGAAAATCTAATCTACAACTACGTCGCATGTAGTTATTGGATTTTGTGAGTGTCGCCGTCGTCGCGTCGCGTCTTGGTCGTACCATGCGATGGCGCGGCATCGGCTTACGATGAAATTGCAATGAAGAAAATAAATAAATAAATAAACATTAATGCATGTAGTAGAAGTTTTCTTTGGGCTACGTGACTGCAAGCCTTTCGCGAGTGCAGCGCACAGCACACCAGCTGTTTGTGTGCGTTTTGCCGTCCGTCGATCGTGTCGCACTGGAGCCGCGTGCAAGTACTGAATACAGTGGTGTTTTTGTATTTATTTATTTTGTATTTATAGGTTTATACTATATAGATTAGGTTTTCAAATTATGGGCATTATTTTAACGGGCTGCACTTAAAATTATCTTTTGCGAGCATCAAAGCTATTAAACGGTATGCACAAATCAATGACGAAATACTATCGCTGCAAATTAGCATGAGAAAAATGAGCATGCTTAAGTGAGAGATTTTTTATTTGATCAAAAATTAACGTAATCAGATTTTAACAAATATGCGTTTGCGTTTATTTATAAAAATCGAAGAATTTACTTAAAATCGTTTGAAAAATGTGTAGTAAATGCATAGAATTTTGGATAAAAAGCCAATCCTTTTTCTAACCCACAAGCGAAAAAAGAAGGCTAGGTAGACCAGCGGCATGAAATAGAACCCAAAACATTTTCAGTACCCAACAACAATCATGTGCTGCACAAGCCCAGCACTCTTTTTTAACAAAAACACAATGAGAAGAAGGGATAAAAGATATTTTGGGAGATTTTAACAAGGTATCGTTTGCCTGTCACCGGTAGACCCAGAGACCGATGGAACATCCGGAACCCTGTTTGATTGCATTGCCAGACTTTTCGATATAAAACTGCACGCTCGATAGAAAAAAAACTGCCAGAATCACCCTGATGACTTAATCGACCAATTGTAAATTAATTTATCACTCTAATGAATCTGCTTGAACGACCATATTATAGGAATTATTATAGGGTTCTCCGGTGAAAGTGACAAATCCGCATTGAATGGCTATTATATTTCACTAGTTACTTAAAACTAGGTATATGAAAGGGCGCAACGCTCTAATGACTGATCCAAATATTTTTTTCGAGGGAGTTTCATAAGACCCAAGACAGAACGAAAATTGAAGTTTTTTGTTGTAGTTGTAACTGGTTTTTTTTATAAGTAAATGTGGAAGGTGTTTGCGGAATAAGGGTTCATATAAAATGATTTTTTTTTTCTTGTTTCAAATTATAAGTATTTAGTTTTTGTTTTGTTGGTTAAGGAGAAATTCGCATTTTATTATCTACAATACAATTTGCATTAGTTACTAAATTTGTTTCTAAATTTTGTTACTGGTAGATAATCTTTACTCAATTGTCTACATTTCTTGTTTTATTAGTCTAATTTTTAGAACAGGATTGAATGTTTTTATAACTTAATTTCATGTTGTGCCTAATTCAGGTCGAAGATACCAGAAATGGTTTTCAAATTTGTGTACCGCAACATCAAAAGGTTATTTAGCCCTCAAACATTTTTTTTCGCACAATATATTAACTGTCAAATGGCCAACCCGCAAAATACGTGGCCACTTGTTGGTTCTCTATTTTTAAATGGCCTCCACGTAAACATTTGTATTCAAATGGCTAAGTAAATGGTCACTGTTTTCACTTAAATGGCCACCAAATGGCCACAAAATGTCCACTTGGACACTTTAGGTGGAAATCCGGCATAATAGAAGCATCAGAGAAGCACAAGCAATAATCACTCAAAATATGTTCGTCAGATTATTTAAAAGCAAAATATATTAAAAGTAAAATGGCGTAATTGCCATTCACACAAAACAATCAGACAATGATCATGGACATAATCATATGAATATATCAATAAGTTTCGTTTTGCCTATTAAAACGTCCAAAAGAACGAGCTATACAATTTAATTTGAATATGATTGAACGCAACGTTAAATACTCTTAATTAATAACCACCTAATTAATTAACATGGTCAATGCAAAATTGAATCCTCATCATAAATGTCATATTTTAAATTACGGGAATAATTTCCAGTTTGAGCTAACAAAATTAGTGCAATTTATAATATATTATATATATATACCACCACTGTTATATATACGTATATTCGAAAAAATATGTTTATTCCAATAAACACTTTCAGTTCATCGCTTTAATTAAATAGGTATATTTCCAAAATATGAATTTATATATTTACGATATTGATTCAATCCGCATACAATTCAGAGAACATTTAATTAAATTAACTATTTCACGAGACACCTAAAGGCCATAAATGACTGTCATGCTCAATATCGATTAAAATATAGACTTAAATGAAAATAAATCAGAAATTGCTACTATAAAAATTGTACTATAGTATATACTTAAATTCGGTTTACATGTTTTTACAATACAGTAAAACTTTGATACTAAATTACAATTGTTTTTTAAGTAATATATCTAATTAGAAATACAGCAAGGTGTCTTTGAAATCTATTTCAACAATTAAGGGTAGCAGAGGACTACTATATAATACTTCTTCGGGGTGATGTTGCGTCTACCAATGATCCACGCCCCAATACAATAATTATAGTTAAAATTAAACGATTTTTTGGTATAAGTAGAACTATTGTACAATGGCCTCTATTCCTTTTACTTTTTTTATCTAATAAGTTTGTAAGCGTACAAATAAAAATAAAAAATAAAAAATAAAAACTATAATTGTCGCCACATTTCCATCTGGGTGTCACTGTAATGTAAACGATGAGAATTAGAACAACCTTGTATCACTTATATACATATACATTCTATTTTGTCAATTAAACCACCGAAAAAAGCAGCAGCAAATTGCTAAGTTCACATAAAGCATAGAATCTTTTAGTGCCAAAACTCCGAAACAGATTACGATTCATGAGCGCGCAGTTACGAAAAGTTACGCCGAAACACTCGCCATAATTACGAGACAAGTTGAAGCATCGCGCAGCGCAAACTCTCCCAAAAAGCATACGGTAAATGTTCTGTTTATAATTAATAAACCAGCCATTAATTAAATAGCTCTTTTCAAACAGCGCAAAGTTCCATTTAAATTCTGTATAACTTAAAAGAAACTTGCTGCACTACTATATATATATGTAATATACTCGTAAATATATATAATTGGGAAATAGCGTATAATATAAATAGATAGTTATATAGAACATACACCTACAAATATAGCACGTTCAAGTATCGTTAAAATTACATCAAATATTAAAGTGTTTTATGTACAGAACGGAGATATAAGTTTTCTTACCTCCCTAAACTAATATGTAGGTAAACTAGCTACAAAACTTACACTGCATTTTCCGTTCACCCTCGAAAACTTGCCGTGTTTTCATTCAATGGCCTTCCTTTTCATAATATGCAATATGTATATTACTGTATATATATATGTTCTC